>LUCH01003183.1:4796-64472 GCA_013368495.1 Paragonimus heterotremus | reverse complement strand
TAAATAATAGATAGATCATCTGGATCACATTTTCACGGTAACAGGCGTGCACTGATGTGCGTTTTTGTGCTGATCGGTACGGGAAATTTTTAACGGGAGTTTGTTATGTTCAAGCCCACATATTTCACTATGTCCGATCAGATGCGCTATATAGTCTTCAGAGATACACTTTCCTATCCTGCCGTTCAAATGTTCAAATTTTTCCATTATCTTGAAGAACGGTCCAACAATGGAATTCCGGAAACCGCTTCATCAGTCTCAAAGTACATTCGTGAGTACGATTCATCTCTGTGTACTTGCACCAAAGGCTAGGGCTTTCGGCCATATAAATAAGGACACATAAAATCCTGTCGAGTTATTTCATGTGTCGGATGCTTAATTTTGTGTGTAATTACCAGCTGACCCGTGTATCTATAATTTACAACAGGCTGTACATCAAGATGAGATAGTTTACACGGAATGTTCGCATGTAAGCACGAGAACGCCCTCAAAATCTCGGCAGATTACTGCATTACTCAGTTGGATGAACCGTGCTCAGCACAACACACCCCATTCAGATTAGCTCACTGAGGTCTCTAGTGAAGGAGCGTGGTTAGACACACTTTTTATCCTAAGTTTATACAACGGTGAACCGGTGTAAGAAAAGTTACGATGTGATATGCGGTTCACTAAAGATATCTTTGTCCAGGATGAACTTACTGTTAGTTCGAGATATAAAGTCAAAGCCGACATTTGGCACGTGAGCTGAACTGCAGATTACATAAACCATGAAACGACCGAGTGCTGTGCTTAAGTCTGCGCGGTGAATTCAGTCGTCGACGTCCTCAGAACGGGAAACCAGTTGATGTGGCGAAGCCCATTTTCGCAGCAACTTTCTTGTATGATAAAACAAACCACTGATCCTGGAAATAACTACTTGCAAAGTCGTGTGGAAGGACGTTAATCTAAGAGCTGGCTCAAATCCATTCACGCTGTTTTCGCACGGTCAGTGGAGGATTAATTTTTTGCGTGTTTATTTTACGAAGAACATGAGATGCTGGATTTACTTGAACAGACAAATTCTGGTGTTATATGGTACACCAGATAGCAGCTACCTCTTCAAGTTCGTGGGGCAGAAGGCTGATAAGCATGGTTTAATGGATTGTTGTAAGTGGCTGCATTAAGCAAAAACGTCGTTTCTGCGTAACATTATCCAATGAAAATATAATTTAAAGTTGGACATCAAAGGTTAAATCACACACTAACTTGGTTCTAGGCAATTCTAAATCCAGTTAATGTGAGTCGGTATTTCGGCATGTCATATGTATGGCCTGTTTCAAGGAACAGGTTTTAGACGACAAAAAACTATGTAAGCCGTTCATCTACTTACTGCCACATTCCATACCGGGAAGAAGATCAATCAGTTTGAAACAGTCTGACAGAGTTATTTAAAACGCTGAGCGCCTATGGGTTTGAGAGGTCGAGTCATCCATTCAGACATCTCACAAAGAGGTGGATTTGATATGATTTAGGATTCTACTGGTCTTCTTTTGTTGTTGCTTCTAGCTTCCAGTGTAACATTTTGTGACGTTGTATGTATGCTTTGTTGCTGATATGTTATATATCAATACAAAGAACTGCTATGATCTGTTAACGTATCGAATGCAATCATTTAGAGTTAAGAATCTTCATGTCTGTGAGTGAAGAGTCTCTGCCAATCTGCACGACCAACACTTAATTTCGTGAAAGTGACCAAAGGTTTCGACGTGGGCTGCCCATTGACTTCAATGACAGTGGATGTTTTCATTGCTCACTTGAAGTTAATATAAGGAGGTAGATGTCAAATACACATAATTCAATCAAATTTGATCTGGTGATGCTCTTTAAATCATCCAGCCATTTGAGTATCACCATTTACTTCGAGATTGAAAATGAGCATGCTCATTTCCAGCAAGGTAACGAAGATTTTATCTTATGGTCTGTATACCGCAAAAATTCTAGGGTAGGACAGTACATCTGGTTTCACGGTATATTGCTGACGCAGTACACGCTGAGTCTGTGAAGGATGTTGTTCTCAGTTGCTACTTGAACTTGAGCCAGCAAGATTTCGTCTCCAGAGATAACATTAGTTAACGTAACATTGAAAATAAGTGGGTATCTATCAGCAATTATGAGTGAGCTCAACTAACAGAATCAACCAGCTTCGACGAATTACGCGAAATAGGTACGCTATTTTGCTCACCATAAAAAGATGTTTAGGCGCCAATTTTTCAAACAGCCGTACTTATAAACCAACGTAATTCTAAGTCTACACAACTAAAATTGTTGTTTTTTTCTCAGCCAGCACATCAACTCCAACGGCATCGTTGAGGAAATCGTTACTTTACTTCACCCAGACGTTTCTGTATGAGTGCAGTGATACCGCTTAGGCAGACGGTAGAAAATATCATTCAGTCTTGTCAACGATTACCACTCGGTTTTTAGTCGGGTCATGGACAATATAAAATGAACAGTAGGTTACGCATCAGACAATGTCACACCGTTCATTACTGTTGGAGAAAGCTCCTATACCATTACCAGACGGTCAAATTGCAAACAGAAATTCCCCGTACCCTCTGAGTGCCCACTTGTAGAATGCCAGGCTTGATGAGGCCTCTTTGATCTGAGTAATATCAATTGAAACAGTTCATTCCCTTCAGAAGTTTAAACAACACCATTAGAACACGAAAACTAGTAGATGCAAGCATTTCGTAATGACTCATCAGTACCAAATTTACAATAACATGAAGCGGTTTTTTTATATCGAACAGTTGGGGTGGGTTGGGTGGATAGTCAATTGATGTGTTAGGAAATTTCAATTGGTCATTCATCCATTGATCATTTTGGGAACCTCAGTGTGCAAAAATACTGCTAACTATAGATTATACTAGATTCCTTGGTTTAATATCCGATTGCAGGGTTTATGTTCAAAGAACTCGCACGAAAATATTCATACCTTGTGGTAATTCTTCAGCCCACACATTATTGGACCACGCCTATTCCAATTTGACGGCTGTGTTGTTTTGTCCCGTTGGAAAAATTCCATAAGGAACCCAAGGAATGAATCAAGAAAAATATCAAGAAATGCTGGTTCCCAAGTTTATTTGTTGTACAGACAGTCAGCACTTTAGAACGGAATGCGTACTCAGCAGGTGAT
Organism: Paragonimus heterotremus; assembly: GCA_013368495.1. Taxonomy (NCBI): domain Eukaryota; kingdom Metazoa; phylum Platyhelminthes; class Trematoda; order Plagiorchiida; family Troglotrematidae; genus Paragonimus; species Paragonimus heterotremus. Next base: position 61,297 of record LUCH01003183.1, on the reverse strand, counting down.
CCAGATAAATTGAACGGTCATTAAATAACATGCACAGTTTCCATCGTAATGTCAAGTGGATAATATTCATAAACTTCTCAGTTTCCTTTTACAACATTCTGTTGAACTATATGAGGGGACCTTATTAAGATACATGCAGACTCTTAGTGAATTTTTGTTCATTTTGGTCCAATGAGGCGACAATCGCATTCAACAGCTTAAGGTGTTCATGGTTATGTTTTCCCGGCTAAAACCGTTATTAGGGAACCGTTTATGATACGCTGATGGATCTAAAATTTTGCACTGAACTGTACATTAGAGACTTCGTCACAGGAAGCAGGTTATACAGCTACTATCGTGCCCTTGGAAGTATAATGCGAGAACAAATTATGTTTGTTTGATTTCATTTTATTACGAATAGCAAAGCAACCTGTTCCCATGTTCACATTTGTTACGAACAGTTGAAAGTGAGCGACCTATAGGAAAAAAAGTAAGACACAAGAATCGGTTACTTTAAAAACAAGGAACCTAGCGGAAGTGTATGTTCGTACGATCAAATTCGACCGAATAAATTATGCTTGGCTGTTTAGTCTCTAACTTCTGGAATTGTAGAAAATTGACATTCTTTGGTAAGTCTTTCTTTTTATCAAGTACATTATGAGGTACATTCGCACGCCTGGAAGATGCCCCAGAAGGCGGACTGGAAACAGCTGCCCTAAGTTTATAAATGTTAAGAAGGATGAGGTAAAACTTCTTAACAAGTGGATGGTGAATTGAACCAAGAACTTCTGTATTGCAACCCGGCAGAAATGAACGAGATATTTGGGGTCAGATAATTTGCTAGTGTTGAGTGAATACAATTGCTTGTGGTCGATACCGTTAGGCTTATACTACAACCGATTTATAAGGGAATTTATCCCCGCCGTATTCATCAGGAATAGCAGTTAAATTTCAATATATCTTAGGCCAGCAATCTACTTATTTGGGTAGCTTTGCTACACACGAAACCGCTCAGACAACAGAACGTTCAGTTGGCTCGTGCTACTGGCACAACGTGTTTTCAGTCCTCCTGAATGTAGATATCTAATAAGTGGGAATATTCATCAAAAAACTACGACGACAACCCTAGTAGGATAATGTAAGATATCCGTTAGTAGGGTGTCTTGCTCAATTCCCATTAACTACTATTGAGAAAATGAAAGAGGCAATTAGTGAAGTGTGAACACGAAAAAAATGCGAATAGGATAAATATGATGATGGCAGATCAATGACGTTCCGGGCAAGGTGTTATGAAGATATCGTTGTGACATATGCAAGCGTTGACGTTGGAATACCGGGAAGTGCGTGTCAGTGGCTACCAGGGGGAAGGCTTTGATTACGGTAACAAATTTAAAGCCTCGCGAGCAACCTGAAATGCGATTTCATTTACACTGTTAACACTGTCCACTCATATTGTTGTCCTGTTGGAAATTCGCACATCGAAAATTATATGTGAGTGCCGCTGTTCGTACGCGATCAACGTATTGTTCCACTAAATATGGTGTATTCTGCGTCCCGTCTCTTCATCTCACCATTCTCTCTCATTCCTAACTCACTGACATTCTCTCGCGTTGTACGCAACAGCCCGGGAACTTCGACGACACTGGCGAAAACCACAAGCACCCATCGTTGTTGCAGATGAACAAATTCCGACAGAACGTCACAGAGTTCAACACGTGTCAGAATTCGGCCAGTTCGTATGAGGTGAACTCACCAAGGACTAGGCCAATTTGCTAGCATTTACAAATTTCCACTGTTCCGCAAGAGTTGCAGGTTTGACGAGGAACGAAATACTACGGTGTCTCCAGCTAAGTAGGCGAACATTATGAAAGGCGGATGGAAGCAAGACACATGTGACTACAAATGGAAAGAGGCCGATGATTCTGCCCCGTTCATTTTTTTCTACAGTGCGATATGTGAGTATCAGTGAACTGTGGCCGAAATATGCAAAAAATAACAGTCATCAGGCGACTGCTTAGCCCATGCCTACCACGTGGTCACAGTCGCCAAGACGGCCATCAACTAATTAACTGCACAAAGAAACTCGGCAAGGACAACAGTTAAATAGTGAGTAGTCAAGGAAAGAAAAAATGCATTCAGAAAACAGAGGTTTATCGCAATATCTTCTCCACCTTAACTGGCTGGCCCAGTTTTGGCATCCTTGTTTCTTTTATGTCATAAACACAACACTTCTGGATAGGCCGCGAGTTAAGTCAACAGAAAATGTCCCTGGGCTCTCTGGGAAGCCGTTGGAAAACGTCTAGTTCTGGAAATCGACAGTGTCAACAAAAAACAAGCTCTTTGCGGTTACCATTTCTTCAAACGAGAAAGATGCATGAACAGTAGAGAAAATGAACGGGACAGACGATAGGGGAGTGTAGCCTGTAACCGAAGATAACGCTTATAACGCCCACCTTCCTAGAGATTTCTGTTTAAGTTCTTCAAGATTTGGTGCTCGTTCACCCATTACACCTAATTTACATTTTCAGCATTCTGTAAAATTAGCATACCTAGCTGGGTAAGTTTATGTGTGTATACATTTCACACTTGGTGGGGACTCTAAGAGTGTATAGTATGGTGAAAGAAGTATACATAATCAGAATCTACTAAGATGCTTGATGTCGTCAAGCCCATCTGTCGAATAACATTACACGGTATTTTCGAAAAAGAGGGTCGCTACTCTTTGGCTACTTAAGCGGACATTTTCGCGCATGGAAGAAAGACGCTCCAAGCGGACAAGCGGTTTCATGTAAGACCTCTTTATTTCTATTCAAAGGGGGTCGTACATATTGAAGATGGACGTCCTTTGATGGTTGTTTAAAACCATCTTTGCGATTAGCAGCCTTACAATCATCGCTCCCGGCACTCCTGAAGCAACGATTATTTTGCAGTTGTCAACCACAATGACGGCCTTACTTTTAAGGTCGTTAAATTTGGATCAAGAGTTGTCTGGTGGTCTGTTCAGCTCTTCTTTACGTAACACATGGTTGGAGTTGTAGTTTAACTATGTATTCGGTAAATAACCTTTACCCGAGTGCGATGATGCATTCTGTGCTCAAGGGCTAACATCAAGCTGAACTGACGTCCAATGGACACCGAATTAGTTATATCGGTTGATTCCGGCTACCTTGAAACTTTAGCCTCGAAGGTGTACATTACCAGTCGAGACATATTATCACCAACAAAGTAAACTAAGAGGAGGATGGCTGGTTTAGAGATGATTAGGTGTAGAACAGGCTAACTAAATACAGTAGAATGAAACGATTCGGCATATACCATCAACGAACTCCAACTAGCCAATCCAATGTACTCGCAAAATCCCGTAAAACCGTATTGCAAAAGCAAACGGAGAACAAGAAAATAGTGAATCGCGTAGAATGCTTGACAAATTGGCAACACACTTTACATAGATGCCGGACAAAGCGATTGTAGTATGAAGAAGAAACAAACTATTTCAAACACCTCAAGGAAGTTGCGTCAAGCTGGCATAATTAATTGGAAGAATTCCATCCATATAGCCCCAAAAGAAGATGTGAAACCGCTGTTCTAAGGCCTCCCAAACACACAACGAAGGCTTCTTTCTTAGTCCCATACCATCCTTAGTCCCCTCTTCTCTCATCACGACAGAACAGTATCAGTCATCTCAGATTTAGACCAGTGCCAAGCTTTGAGCTAACGTACACCTCTACAAATCACAAAATTATCGTGAAGTTGACGTCGGTGTCATCGTTAATAAGGAAGAATCGCGTAACCTAGTTCGCCAACTCAAAATGGAATTTAGTTTCAGCAGTTGGTAATACGTCAGAGGAACTTGTCACATGTATTAATGAACACATCGCCAGTTGGTTGGTAGATTTAGCAAACCTGATATGTGAGTGACATTCAACAGTCCGGAAACTGAAACGGTGGGGCAATGTTGTGGTTCGAACATCGGTGGTCAATTATATTATAGATGAGTGCAACAAAGGACGGTTCATTTTAAATGCTAAACAGCAAAACGGTTCAGTACTTCCGTTCATCTAATTTAATCCATAGAATGTTTCACGTTCCCAGATGTGGTGAGTTACGGTTTATCGCTGACATTTATGGACAAGACAGTTTTAAGATGAGACCTAGTCGCGAAAACTGTGAACTTCGGCTGGATTCGAGTCAGCGACAGAAACAACATGACAAACGCGGCCAGTGCTCTGCCAGCTGAGCTACAAAGCCACTGGAAGAGCATTTGCCGCGTTCGGACATGTTGTTTCCGTCGCTGATTCAAATCCAATCTAAGTCCAGATTTTTCGCTATTGGGTCTCTACTGGATGATCGAATCTGCCAAACTTGTTATCAGTAAAACAGGTTTTGCAAATCAAACAAGCACACTTGAATCGACACATGGAAGAACCATAACAAACAGCATGGAGAAGTGTGCTTATACGCCTGACTGATTGCTGTTCAACTCCATTATTTGCTTGCACATATTAAGCATTTGTATATCAATGTTGAATGAGCATATCGAATGTACTAAACATGTCCACGGCATTATACAATCGGAAACTTACACCAAACCAGTTATTCAAACAGCTGAAAAATAATTACACGCGTGCGTGAATATCTCATTTATAAACATTGACGGTCTACTTCTGTTCCTCATAAACCAATCTATATCAACAGAAGAAACAGTTATTTCGTAATCGACACTTAACTGAAAAGAGCGATCAGTCATCCTCCCAGTTCATTCTTTCAGAAAATTGATTCTGGCAGAGCTAGTGCTAATGACGTGACATCGCTTTTTGTGGTAGGACTCCTTTGGTCTTCAATCAACAAAGATTAGACCATTATCACAATATAGAACTAAGGGGTGTCAATAAAATTTGTTTCTTGAGATTTACGGCTTTAATTCGAGCCTAACAAACCATGAGCTTTTGAACACACTTATAGTCACATATAGGTAGAGTCATCCGAGATCAATCGTTACATATGATCTGTAGATAACAGGGTTTGTAAGTAAAATGGCCAACGTAGTTTCACGATTTTAGTTTCAACCGATGATCTCTTCCCGCAACATCATTCCTTTAAAGGTCAATTCATTTACATGATGCAAAATTTACACATAAAAACATTGGCATTACGTCTGTTGATACGCATCCAACAGAGTTTGATAGTTTAGTTCACCAAATATGCATATGTACCTGTTTTCTAAGAAATTGGAACTAAACAATCCATATCAAGTTTTTGGTTAACCATTCTATATTGCCACCAATCAGTTCCTTGTGTACATGACATTTGATTTGTAATGAAGTTTAATCTATCGAACAGAACCGGTCCGTTCTAATAATTTAGTCCGTGTAGTTCGATGTTTGTAATGAAATTTCCCCTAGTGCCAATCTCTGTGTAACACGCGTTAGTTCATATTCGCTAGGATTAAGCTGTAGATTCATTTCAGGCGATTTGGTCCTCAGGAAGTATTAAAATTATCATGCCCAATTTTCATTGTTAACAAACATATATATATAAAATTGGCGAACATTAGTGTATACGATATGACTAGGTTGGGACCACCTTCCGAATGCACCCCTTTGTAGAAACATTCAGTAAAGTATGTTTTTATACAAACCCTAAAAATCCACACAGTCTGCGTTAGTAAACTACCACGTTTTAAAAGTCGTAAGAGCAACGCGTTTAAACAGTTTGATAATCTGATGAATATGAACGGAGGAATGTAAGTTCCTCCGTGTGATTATTTGTTGACACAATTTGGTTCCCGTTCAATGGATTCAAGATATCCCTATGTTACACTATACCAGTTAGATTTTTGTTAATAAATAATCATATTAAGGTAAAATCAAAATATGACGCGGAAAAATACCTTTGCTGGATCCACTTCACAATTACAAATGGCAGAACATTATGAATTATAAAATACCAAAGCGAACAATACCACCAAGCAGTTTCTTTTAGAAAATGTGTTAGAATATTAGGTGTTGACAACACTGAATTACATAACATATATTTATGATCGTTCCAGAGCACAGACGAAGCTTACTTTCGAAAAGTATGGACTTAACTCGAATTAGCGTTAAAAAGGACGCGCTCACACTCTACTGGCTGAACAACGAAGCAAGCAGCTACAGATGTAAAACTCTGCAGCAACTCCGATGAATACTAGTGTTAGCTCATCCACTAGGGCAGTGAAATTTGGAGGTGGTCATTCAATGGAAGTCTTGCGAAACGGTTTGTTGGTCAGTTAACCAACTGTAGCTGCGCGAATTATTACAAAAAGCTTAAGCTGACCGGGGTCACACTGTTCCCCTCGGTGCAGCAAAGTCGGTAATAGCACAGATGTTTCTTAATTGTATGGCTCAAATTGTCAATTCAGTAACATCCCTCACCATCGTGTTATTGTCAAAACTGAAAAGCCGTGTTGGTCCGTCGCATTAGCTGATGGTTACCAACGATTGCGTTCTCTTAACTTAAACCGAATTCCTTCTGTGGTTTTGGGAGTGGTGCCACCAACTTGACCATCATTTGGGTGCTCAGAAGAATGAAGTGAACCTGAGATTTCTGCTTTTAATTGATTTCAATTTATTGCGGTATGTCCTGGGGTCATTTGGACGTTGATGCGCTCCAGTTTTATATTGCGTTTCCTGTTCTTAATCTCATTGCACCTATGCGTCATTGCTTAACAGTTTGCGTTTAATCATATCCATGTCCGGTTTCAAGGCGTCAGTTTTGACGTGATGCTCCTCTAAAAACGATGAAGACAGGCTATATTGTTGTTCACTGAATTGTGAAAAAAGTTATCTTGATATACCAAAAACGCTTGCTGAAGGGCACAACCAAAAACTAAGAGCTTTTTGGGCTGTAGTTTGGTTTTGCCACAAATCTGATCTTCCATCCAGGTGCTTATTCTTATGTACTCATTCTCAGTTTTCTTGATACAATTATAAGCTTTCAACACGAAGATAGTTCAAATTGTAACGGTTAACAACGCTTATACACAATAAAACCAGATTACTTACCATTACTCCAAACCGTATCAGCTAAGAAAGCAGATTTTGCAACAATGGGTATCCAGGAATATTGCTACAGAAGTGTATTTCCATTTCGAAGTAAAATGTACAGGTTTATAGGTTTTCGCAGCCTAAACTGTTATGCCACGCACATATCGTGTTCAGGTAACCTAGAAAACAGTATAATATTTATACAAAAATTGTACAATAAATCATTGGTTGATCGATAGGTTTTGAGCATTCGCAAAAGCTTCCTCTGAGATCGTTTTGAAGGTCACTCAGTAAAGCTGAGATGCCGAAAGATTAATCGTTTTAATCTTTCACTCATAATACAAAACATTAACGAAGAAATTTGTTTTTTGGAACAAACCTACAGGTGAACACTAATATCCATCTGAACGTACTCAATTTATGTTGTTAAGACCAATCAAGATGGCACTCCCTCGGCCTCATTGAAAACGTGATGTCAGGATTTAGCTGAAGCCTCATGATTTGAAATTATATAAATAAATGTACAAGCCTCCTTCTAAATTGCACAATGAAGTCGATCGTTACGGCAACGAATAATGTTGTGGTGAACGTGACGGAAATATGTTTGGCATTGTAATCCAATCAATTATGAGCACTACCCTTACTGTGTATTTCACAGTTTTTCATGCAATTCCATGGATTGCGTCTTAAACAACCAAAATGCGCGTTGAACGGCTATTCTGTATATACTTCTAGTGGTTGCTGTATTAAGCGAAGATGAACGATTGACTGTTTACTTTTATCGCTTTTTATTCAGTACATTTTTCCACAAAACATTCAAAGTTGGACTACGTCTAGTGTACGACTTCTTTTCAAAGAAGAATGACTGTTATATTTATCTTCGGTTGAGCGTTCTAGCACATCGTTCGTATAACGCCACGTTTTTGTGATTTGAAGCAATTAATCCAAGTCTAGCTTAGAGTGCATTGGGGTCAGTACTGATTTTGTAACCCACATTGGCTTGTCTGTTATCATGTAACCTTTTACTGTTCTAAACACCGCCTGTTTAGGGTGTGATGTTGTAGGTGCATTCTGTGATTTGTCTGCACAGTTCTACAGTTTTATGCATCTATATATTTGGGTTGACCTTTGTAAATTCAGCGTATGGTCTACTGGGTCTACTGGGCATGTGGTTCAAAATTGTTTGTTTCCACAATGTATACGTTACGCCTGATTACACACTTCCTTTATACGACGGTTTCCTTGAAGAAGCGATCGCTTTTCTTCATCCTCAATTATATAATATACTACCCACGCTACAATTTGCATTTGACGGGATGCATTTCCTTAACGTTTCATTTACTAAATATCACCATATCCACTATGGCATTGTGTGGATCCAAATCTCCCAGGATGACCTCACGCAGTTTCGGTTTGCAGGAAAGACTAAATCATTCACCCACAAAAGAATTACAAAGTAACCTTAATGGAAGAAGGGCCTAAAGAATATCACCCATACCTACTAGGTTGTTCTGGTCATGTTTACGCACAATTAATCGTCATCCAACGGATAAGTGCCATCCCCATACTATTTGATATTTTACTTCTGTGATTCAAACGTGAATTCATACATGGATGTTGACGACACCCACATTATATTTGGTACTTCTACCGTCTCTCTGTCCCGCTATCATGAGTTATCACGTGTTTCAACCAGACGACCTGTTTTTGAGTATTGATAGCTAGAAAAACTTTTGTCAACAATGGCTTAGTTTTCTGTCTACCTGCAGTTCTGCAGAAAAGCTATTCTGATGAAAATGAACAGCTATGAGTACTGTGGAGTTTGGTTGTAGCTTTTAATGAATTAGTTCGTCAGGCAATGTTTGTCTTATCACAACTGTTCGACTGACGTTCACATATGAAACGGAACGTTTTCATAGATGTCCTTGGTGCAATATGCTACGTTCAGATTTAAAGGAGTTCATATTTTGTTCGAATTATTACTACGATTCTGATTACTGAAATACCCAGTTTGCATGAATAACCCGAAAATGCTTACCAACCTCTTCCGAAGGCGTTCAGTATTTCAACAATTAGTCCTACGAGATAAATTGAAAATTTGGGTGAATCAGCAAGGGATTCTAGAAGTTGAATGGATCTTAAAGATCTTTACTTTGATGCGAATGCACTGAAATATTCTAGCTTGAAAAATGCTGATGATGAGGCGATTAGTTTTCATGAATATCCCTACATTAAATCACAGCGCACACATATGTTGCACAAAAACCCGTTTTGGGATCAGCTACAGAATTCATAAAATGTACCTCACCGTATCATAGTACGAACGGACGTCAGACCTTGACCAGACGTTGCGTGTTTATAACTTCACACATTCAATGTGCGTGTGGATCTAGATCACTCATAGAGGTTTCGAGGACCGAAAATGTCAGCCATGAAATCCCAGGTTAAGTCTGCGTAATCTGATTGTTATCCGTTCCGTTACCTCAAAAATGTCCTGATGTTTATTACAACAGTATGGTTTATAATGCCCAGGATTGCATGAAACACTGTCGGAAATGTCGAATCGCCACATCTCTATATTAGCTAACAACAGCTGTCCAGATTTGACCTCGCAGATCTGGTTTACTGCAGCACTGATGCCGTGATTGAAACTGCAATAAAATCCAACTATTTATCGTCAGAAGAACCATCATGTGTCAAAATTTCCGCTAGTCTTACACATAAGAATTTGTTTGTAGTACACCTGTGCACTTGGCAGAATTGATCACCAACAGTAATCAGTTGAGAATTGCACCGGAAACCTAAAGTCAGTAAACAGCAGAGCATTCGTACACGTATAGACGACACCGAATACATCAGAGATGACGCCAAGTGCATTTTGAGATGGAAAGCTCTGACCACGCAACTTGGGACAGCGTGAGTACTCTCTAACATGACGCTGAAATCGATAGTAACCTGAATGTGCAACATTAACCTGCACCTCAATAGCAATATGTTTAATGTCTAGAAAGTCTGCGAGAACTCTAGCTATACACAAGCATTTTGATCTGCTAGTCTAACGGAGCGTGCAATCCACATCCAGCTTTTGTTTGGCGTTCACTCATGATGATGATGTTGACGATAATTTTGCAAACTACTGAATACAAATCCTAACCATCTAGTTGTCAACATCTCTTGTTGTACTAATTCGAAGAGGCGTTATCCGGAACACTTGTTTATCACAGCAATAAATATACACTCGTTCAAAAATGTATTTTTATCTATGACCTTACTGTTACGGAACATATCCAACAACAAGTGTGATGGCGGAGGTTCCTTCAGTCCCCTCAACATCGGTATTAAAAACAGATATTTTGCTGTGATGTCAGTCTATAACTTGAGTGTCCAGCACTCACCGATCATAGCGGTTTCGTCTGTTTCCGCTGAATAAATGAACAAGAACATTTTAAAAAGTTATGCGTTTCATTCTGGTCATTACGTTATTTCCACTGACAAGGATTTATATTTACTACATAACACCATTTCACAGTATATTACCATACCCTAATATGTAATGTTAACTTGCTATATTTAAGTCGAGATAACGAAATGTAGTTCAACTCAACAGTAAGGAGAAATACCATAACTCAGTACAATGTTGTTGACGCTCATTACAAAAGTCGGAAGCAGCTAAGATTACCAGTTTGCCTTGGTCAATACAGCCAATAACATGTTCCGTCAGTCTCGACTAAATTTGTACCGCATATATCAAGGTTCTTATTATGTCTGATACTTTCACTCCTGCAAGCGTCAAAAAGAGAAGTACGATCAACTCAATCACTTTGTCTCACTCCCTCAAACAGTTTATCCCTGAATACAGTAACATCGACCTTAACAGAAGAAATGAATATTCTAGTGAGCGGACTATCAAAGAATACTAAACCGTCGCTTAAATCATGAACACGAGGTAATAATCAAAGTGGTAGATTAACAGCGAACACAAGTTGATTGCATACGAAGTAGTTGCAAGCCATAAAACCGGCTGCTTCAACGCATTCACCGCATTATTATGTTAGCCTTATGGAGCTAATTCTAGGGTGACAAAAGACCAGCATTCATGCGACAATTTCGCCATGATGTTGGACTTGTGACACAACTACCCGTCGCAACTGTTCATTGAATGTTATCACGTCTACGGATGCGTGGATCCAGAGTTCTTTCATAGCAAATCGTTAGAGAAGCAAACCCAACCTCATAAAATTCAACAAGCACATTTTTGGTCAGTTAGCAACAGCATAAAAAATATCACCAGAACGATATTTATTCGGCCTTGTTTTAATGGAACGGCACATAAAATTTGTGAATCTCGGACTGCATAGTTCTGAAAATATTTTTATACCTTCCAGTACTTGCGATAAAGAATAGCCTGCTGGATTTCCAGCAGAGAAGTTTCTGGATTCAATGGTTTCGGGTATACACTCAGTAATTGTAATAACTTTCACCACGGAGGGGTGTGTGCGTTCATTCCGAAATGACCAATCAAACACATTTGGTCACCACATTGTTCTCATTGATTTGATCGAGCATATGCCCATAATGGATGAAAAATAAATTGCAATTTATGTGAAAACCCTTGAGGCACCTGCGACAATAATTATGTGTTACTTTTTGCCACTATATTCATCAGGTGCACTAGACGTTTTGCGAATTTACATTATGCATAAACTCACACTACCGTTTGGGTTTATAACAGCACAAATTTTAAGACGTTGTTTGTGGTCTTCTATCTGAAAGGTTTACACATCAACCTTTATCAAATAATCTCTCATCGGAAACACAACTTCCTGTCAAACTACACTGTGTTTTTAGCTGAAACACATGTGCAAAAATAGGAGTTGCGGGCGGATGAAGATGATTTCTATAACAAGGTGTGATGCATTTTTAGACAAAACTTTCTGCATGTCCAGGCTGACTTTGTGCACTAGATGAAGGTAAACTGTTGCTTTTCTCCTTTCACGTAGATAAAAAATGAAGGCGTGCTCTGGAAAGTTTTGCGCTTGCAAATTGTTCTATTTTGTATTACCACTTCAATGCAAAATAGAAGTTGGCCAGACCAGTGGTGTTCTAGTAATACCTCACGTTTAGCTGACGACTGTGTTTCACATTGATAATTTTCAACAAGATTGGCAATTGTGTCAGCTCATTGATCACCCAGACGTAGAAGGATATACGTTCAGTCGAACCAAATCTCGAAATAAGGCCAAATGGATATATATTCAAAAATCAATACATCAAACCGTATGCAGTTCGCATGAGAAGACCCCGAATTAAAAAAGATGACGTTTACGATCTATCTCGTATGTAGATAATTCACTGTACTGCGGAGCCGTCAATTAGCTAGTGAACATTTTGAACCTCATTGCGAACTGCTGTCCCAAAATTCATGAAATACATCGCCACAGTAGCACAGATTTTGTGACACTTTTGATGGGTACTTAGTTTCTGTGTTACCTTTGTACTGAGGTTCGTTTTACGAATAGCGTCCCCCTTTCAGATTTAATTTCCATGCAGAATTGTGACACTGACCTCACATGCGGATATCTCAGTGTACTCACTATATTCTACACAAAGTACTCTCTGTATAACTATGAATGTGTTGTTAACATACAGACTGACAAGCACGTTATGTTTAACACTAGCAGTAATCCTAATAGTGGTTGAAAGCAGAGTGCGAAGTAGTTCGACAAAATTGCACTATCATTTCGTTATAACATTTTGTTTTGTATTAAAACATCTTATTGTTTTGTGTATAATTCGTCAACAGCCTATCACTAGTCCGTAAGAATGAATGAAACAACATTCAACCATTTTGGAATTCACCCATTTTTGGATTTTGGAACGGCACTATGAAACAATCCGTCCGTTGTAGCGTATAATACTGTCGAAAATATGCTTGGATTTCCAGGCTTGTTTCGATTGCCTATGAACTCGGTTAGATCAAAACCTCGCTCCATAGAGTAAGGCGCATTGGCACCTCTGACCATTTGTGGACAGAAGAAGAGGTGCTGAGAAAAATTGCAATAACGCATGCCCGTTCTGAGGAATTGTGCAAGCGCAGTTATGTGGACCAGTGCAATGAGCGAAACTACGAGCAAGCAGCCGAAGGATACCTTCATTAATCTTGCGGTTAAAATTGGAGGATATGGCAAAAAATGTCGGAAACAATTATAAGTCTGCTTTAGTTATTATGTCCGCGGATTCACACAGGCGTTTAGTTTGAATCAATTGACCGCCCGTGTTCCGAAGTCGTTATCGACGTTTGTCAAACTATTCCATCTTTTACGTTCAACACCAGTTCACTTGCAGCTGTAGTGAAGTGTTCATCAGTACTCAGACCTACAACCTTCCCGACCAATTGCAGAACGTGTGCTGAAATGTTTATGTGAGTCATCAGCGTAATAATTCCAAACAAAGAAACCAGTTGCTCGACATCCCACGTTATCTGCTGCTGACTGCATTATGGCAAATTATATATCTGACAAATTTACCTCGTTGAAATCATTTTTACACAATCAAAGCTTGTGGTTGCTAAAGTTCAGTGAACCTGTTCTGTTACGTACTCCGCAAATGAATTTGTGCTTATAAAGTTGTTTACAGCAACCCATCAGTATGTTGTGGTTTTGTCCACTTTCTGTGAATCCCTGCGTTTCAGCTCACAGCCTGTCTCTCTCACTCCGAACTACAAAAATCCATATGCACTACGATTAAGACTGACGAATATAAGCCGAAGGACAATTAAATGCAAAATACATCTTTTTGTCGTGGGAAATTGATTACAGTGAATCGTGTGTTAAATACCACTTTCGTTTATGCTGAATAAAGAGGTGTTTGCAACTGTTTCCTAAAAAGGAAAGAATGCCTAACGGGGTAGGCGAGATATGCCGTAGAACTAATTAACATATATTTAAACTTAACAGAAGAGTTACCTTATTTCCTTCAAAGAGGTTCCACCAAAGTGAACGTTTCTTACAATCAGCCACTATTGAAGTTTCCAGTGCCTTGCGCTGAAAACGTTTACTGGTCAGAGAGAGTGCAAAACTGAACAATGCACTTGATCAGCTCGGAGAAAAATGACTGAACCAGCTTCAGTCAGCCAGACTGAAACAGGTTCAAGATCAATGGAAGTTTTATCAAACTTAAGATTAACTGGAATGATGATTAGTGCACATTTTCAAGACGGAAGTTTAATAAAATGAATTGTTACTGAACTATATAATATACGTACAGCTCCCTCCTAATATATTTTCATAAATACTCACGTGCAATCATTTTCTTGTAAACTGAAACAGAGTAACTCCATGAGCAACCATGCAAACATTTTGTTCTGGCGAAGACAGAGAAACCTAATTAACTTTGGTTGACATTTGCTTCTCTCCAGTTTTAACATTTTATCGTCCAACAACATGGCTATCAAAACAGTTACTTCATATAATGGAAAGTTACCAATGTATACGTTGTCAAATTCTGGAAGAATTCAGAAGGGATTTTGATTAGGAAATTTTCAAATTGAAAAACATACTGAATGCTCAATCAGTTTCTATTAACGCTGACTCCACTTCTATTGCAGTTTCACCGTTAGTTTGTGCTGCTTCATATTCAAGACGGTATATACTTTCACTTGTGTGTTTATATGTTTTGGACCCTCTTTCGCGAAGAAAGTCAATAGTGTAAAATAAAATTGTTTCATTCACAATGTACTTGAAGTTGAATCTGTATAACAGGCACACTCAATCAGCAATGTGATACATCGTTGCGGAGTGTTACGTAGACCATTCAAAGGTGTATGCAGCAAAATTGTTGTTTGTTTTTCAAACATTTATCTTGAACTTTGCGAAGATGAAAGATGGCAAGATAAGTATCACAATAAACCCATTCCTTTCAAATACTTGCCGTGAATAGCATCGCTTAATTCTTTCAGGGTAGGAATAACATTAAAACGATTCTGATCAACCTTCCGACAGAAACAAAATTTTACCAGAAATTGTGAATTTTGGATAAATGCCAGATAAAAACGATAACCATGAAGCGTTTAGATGAGTAACATAATGCAGTTGAGGAGTTATGAAATGTGAGGAAGCACACGCTGATGCATCTGAGGTGTCAATATGACGGCTTTCTTTCTAACTAGTCGTCTAGTTAACTCTTGTTTAAACACAGTTCTCCGTCTTCATACTGTCCCAAA
Organism: Paragonimus heterotremus; assembly: GCA_013368495.1. Taxonomy (NCBI): domain Eukaryota; kingdom Metazoa; phylum Platyhelminthes; class Trematoda; order Plagiorchiida; family Troglotrematidae; genus Paragonimus; species Paragonimus heterotremus. Next base: position 46,072 of record LUCH01003183.1, on the reverse strand, counting down.
TAACTACATAATGAATTTTTACATGACTTTCGTTACGTCCTAATGTAGCTAATAATTTTGATTCACGAATTTTTATCATATGGCGTAGGATGAACTTAATATTTTTCAATTTACTGATGTGTGGTGATTGATTCGGTGTACACGCACATATAAATCGTGTTATGTGGTATACAGCGTGAGGTAACGAAGAAATTAACTGTAGGGATTGATTGTGAATAGTAGGAGATAGTCGGAATGCACTCTATTAAAATTCCTTTGGAAAATGTGCTCAACATATAATGCGTGCAATTTCTTGTATTCAGTTCGTCTGAAGAGCGAACAGACAGATCTTATGAGGTGTGAACACTTCATTTCCTAATAAGAATGTTAACATCCTGCATTGCGTAATTAATATTAGTCGTTTTGACGTGTATCAGTTTTTTGAATTGAATTGTGGTGGATTATCGAATCCTTTCCTGTTCACAAAATACGTCTGAAACGTAACAATGTAAATTGCATCTATTATTCATTGACACAAATGAAACCAGTTTAATGCCATAAAACCCGTGGGAGATTGGCTTTGCGAAATAACCTTGACTTGGGAAGTTGACAACTAAGTTTGGACGGGACACCCGGTATCATTTCGTTGATTTTATATAACCACATGTAGCTGCATCCCGAAGACATTGAGGTAGGCCGCACTCTTAACAAACGTCACATTTCTGCATCACAACACGTATTTTACTCACTCATTGTCACTTATGCTATAAATCGGATATCAATGTCCCCGGTTAAAGACACGCTGCCACTCCCGCTCTTACCAAGCTTTTTATACCAAGTCCGATGCTCCGTCGGCTACTTTCGCAAACTGATCATACTCCTACGTCATCAAACAACCGATCTCGATCTGAAATTGTTGTACCCCCTCACAGGCGGACGTATCAAGCTGGTAATGCAGTCACCATGAAACGGTCGATCAAAATCGTCGGTCACTGATTTATTTCTGAATGCACATCACCGAGTGAACGATATCGAGTCGCTCCAGCTCATTGAACCTGCTAACAGGAAGCGGTTATTGCGTTTTGTGGGGTTTCTTCCTTACAAAATGATGTACCCCATTGTCTGTAAGCAACGTCAGGTGATTGACAGTTTGTCATTGACATGGTAACGAACTGGATTTCCGTTATTATAAGCTTACGTGATAATATTCTCCTAGTCATCGATGAATAATATGGTTTTTTCTTATGTTGGCAGTTAATTGCGCATGCGGTCGTGATGTTGAAACATAACTTTACTACATACATTGTGCAAGCTTATATTTTTGACAATTACTGCCAAATCAATAACAATACCAATCATTTCATTAACGAAATCGGTAATCATAGTAAGTAATACCGAAACAAGTGAAAGTGGGTATGTTACGAAAATCTCCATGATTGCCACTGCCTGCTGCGTCAATACGTGTAGAAAACAGGTAGACTCTGATGTATCCAGCAGTTTGTCTATTTACTCAAGAGGTCATTCAATGGACATCTGATCGAAGCTCGTGCTGTCCACAATGCCTCAATGTTTTTAACAACGCACTCGCTCAACATATACTATGAATAAATCTAACACACAAAACAAAATCAGTAAGTTTACGCAATACGACAAAGATTCTCTTGCTCCAATCGCGCTCAGATGTACAGGTAATCAAATTTTGACAGGGGAGAGATTTTGTGAATGAAGGTGACCAAAATTTTCACTTTGAAATCGACTGTTCTGACTAACTGATCGAGCTTATTTTCTTCAAAACTTTGCAGACATGGATTGAAAACAATAGCATATTCTTCAATAATACATTTTATCCCCACAAAGCGAACGTCAAGTACGAAGAAATGATTAACATAGTCTTAGTGATAAGCTAACAAGTATCCTATCATAGGACAGTGACCTGAAGCGATTGGTTTCACTGCCAAGAATTTCAGTCTGTGTATATACAAACGACCAGTAAATTTAGAGGGGTTGACATACGCGACTGACCGTAAAGTCTGTCCAATTATCCTGATATTGAAGAGGTGAAAGCCTAAAGGCCCGAAGAACATTTCTGTCCATTCATGACGGACAAACTATGCTTTGACAGAACACTAGTTAGCGGATTCCAGTTATTTTGGCTGATTACACTGTCATTTGTATTAATCATTAATGATACATTCTATCTGTCAAATAGTGACGTTGATGAACTCCTGTGTGAACTGTTTAGGAAATGGTACGACCGACTGTGGGAAATCAGAGTAATCTTTTGTCTGACTGGTAATTGATTGCGGTTCACTTGTGGTGAGACATTTGCAACAGCAAAGAGGTTGTTTATTCGACCATGTCTTCAGTGTTTGCGACCTGTAACAAGGGAATCCAAAAAACGCCGTGGGATTCTAACATCTATTTTGTGCAATATTCCAGCTCATTCAACCTATGGAATGTGTCCGGCTTTAACCTATAAGCCTTCGGAAGAAAACCCAGAAATATTTGCGATCAACCTGTATAGCTGCCGTGACATCAGAAGATGACTAGATTGCACCACAGAGCCTGTTACTTACTGAGCGCTACAAATGTCGACTCATCAACAACCTACCGCATATTTCACCGTCTTAACAAATCTTCCAACATAACTTGCAATCAGAAAAGCGATGTAAATTCTACTAATGCGAGCGAATGATTATCGGTTTAACAACCGGTTGACCGAGTTTATGTCAACAACACGAATCAAAATTCCCCAGATACTGTGACATCATTTACTGGGCCTGTTGACTCCGATCCGTATTTTGTTGACCATACAAACACTTCATCGCCCGTCAACCACGGTCAAACAGGCGGACAATCACAACAAAACCATTCAGGAACTGAAGCACCCATGTAACTATAGTTGGCCCAGTTGTAAGATATCTGCACCAAATTTGGTACGAATGAAGTCAAACAGTTTCGGCGTCGTGTTTAACCTGTTATTGATAAATGGATTGAGAATAAGACGACGTAGAGTATTACAACTTGCTCGTAACGTTGTGTTATTCTCAATCCATTTATCAATGCAGCTGATCAAAGTGAATGAAAAGAAACAGGATATCATCCAGTCCATTCAGCATGATGGTCAATGAAGCACAAACTCCGTAAGTCTCAACACCACCACATCCAAGAGGTTACCACTGATCTTGAACAGGGTTGTGTATCGGTCAGTAAGCGTGTTCAATTTGCCTGAGAGTGTTTCAACAAAGTTAGTGTGTTGGAGGAAGCACGAAAGAGAAAAGGGAACTTTTCTCGTCGGCTGGCCTTTCTTGATATCTCCCCAGATCAACTACAGAAACTGTAAAAGAGCTCTGATCCTAAGTGTGCACTCAAGCTGTATACGTTGCTGGTTACCCTTCCTGTGGTAGCTGTCTTTGAGTCGCTAATGTCGTCGCAACAATTCATCCACAGCAGAAGTAAAAATTTACTTAGGGTGCTCTGTGACGAAGACAAATGCACACGCTTGCAGCCGTCTTCTGAGGCCCAAGCAGATGACGGTCGTAGTTACTGAAGTATTGTTACAAATAATGAGAGTACCACAGAAGGATGCGATACCGTTATTCAAACATTGCATGATCAACACCAGTGGAGGCTCCCAGCATTATTTATTGTTCTCTCTGCTCTAGCTGTTACTGGGGTGAACCATCCACCAAAACCGACACACTTAGTCTGGTTAAATGCGCCCCGACTTCTAGGGAAACCCCTCATTACTGGAGAAAAGACGAAACATGCGCAGGTTGTTTGGCGAGCAAGACATAATAGTGATGGTATTAATGATGATCTAGTTAGATCGGGCACTGTTCTGATAGAGGAATGCGTATAAGACACGAGAAGAGATAACCGAACACTCACAAAACTTAGGGTTGTTACATTTGATAGTGCTGCGAGGGATCTTCACACAGGTACAAAATCCAGTCTAGCATTTCAGAATAGCCCACTGTTTGACATGCCAACAGGCACTGGCGGTCTCAGAGCACAGTGCAACACGATGACATCCATTTTCAGTCGACCGTCTGTATCAGGTACAATCATCTGCCGCGCCCACTGTTGACAGTGAAATTACTTCCTGATGTTGTCTTCACAACAACCTAGCTTCAATGTTCACCAAGCTGACTGGGCTTCGAGACCTGTGTTTACGGTGGAAACCAGTCATATTACGTACCACGGAGACCTGATTTGTAGGATTGCATGACGGAGAATTGTCTATCCATGATGTGACAGCGTCTTTCAGTAATCGAAAAATCGGAACCTTTGCAAACGACCGAACTATCCATAGAAAATAACTCGATGTCAACAAATGTGAAGTCATACAGATTAGCTATCGAATGTTGCCGGCTACTGCTGTGACGACACATAGCTTCTCGTGTCAGGATGAGAACATGACCAGTGGATCACGATAACACACAGCTTGAATCTTTATACAAAATTAGTGATCCTGGATAAAATTACAGAATAACACTGAGGCTCTCGGGAAGAATTTGTTGGACATTCCAACCTGGAGTGTTTCATGTTGTGTTTGTCTCATACAGTCCGTCCATATACAGAAACGAACAACAAGGCACGTAAAAGAGAAAGCGTTTAGAGTCTGGTCACTTGAAGAAATACGGGCTCGGGAATTCCGTTAGCGAGAAATAATAGCAGAATTAGGTCAATTCTCAAAGTGAGAATGATATTTTGCGATAGGTCCATTTCTTACCTAGAGAATATTGCACACCCTTAGCCGTCCACTAAACATATTCCCTCGTTAAACAAGAATGCACGATTAGGGCGTTAATCTACGAAACTGAGTTGTGTACGATACGGACATGACTAGTTCACCGCCATGACCTGTACACATTGACAGACTTCGGAGAACCTTGTGGTTATGGTTGAATTGGTTAAGAGCTTTTAAACAGCGGTCGACCAAAACACATATTAGGAGTGGCCTTCAATGTAAGGTTTCGGGTCGTTATTCAAGCTTAGTCCCACAGACTGACAGCTGCACATATCAAACGGAATGTTGTTTCAACGCATTCCAGTGTTCGTTGTCGATACGAGTGTAACTGTCAGCATTATTGAATTTCTAATTAGTTTGATTCCATTCACGTTCTTTTATATCCAATAACCGTCCGCTACCACGCTTCACATACCGTGAAGGTCCAAACAAGAATTCCTTTCTCTCTTCTATTACAACCTGTGAATGATTAACAAAGCAACTGCCGCTTTGTCATGCTTATATAATGTATACCGGTGAACTAAGAAACAGCATTTACTTGTCCATTAATGACGTTTGTTTGCGAATAACTAATGGTATTGGTCTATGGCGAAACAACTTGGACCAAACAATACTCTAACTTTATAAATTTGGCACTGGCAAATTTTGCAATGAACCGATTCAAATGAGTTTCACACCTGATAGACGTGTTGGTTCATCTGGTTGCTCAGCTAGTGAAGTAAGATTGCTCACAATTAAGTTCCGACACGTTGGATATCCATAAAAATTAATCAGCTGTTGTAGCCAACTGACAATACCAATTGACAAAAACCTCTGTTAGAAAGAACGAGGGCTTCACAGAGCAGTGTTTCTAGGTATGTCATCAGGACCGACTGTTGTTTAGACACTAAAGTGTGGGAGCATCAACTTGTATGGGCTGAATTTATTACTGTGCAATCTGACGGGTTCGTCCTCGTTCGTTCTCGACCAGTCGGGTGCACATCGCATTAATTTGGATTCAACAATGCGAGTTATAGTGTGCAACACTACTTCGTAGTTCCCAGGGATTTTTGTGGGAGTTACGATCACGTGTTCCTTGCTGAAATCATGTTTATATGCGGTTCAAAACTACCGTGGGTCTACTAATCCACTAAACGTGTCATCCAGCCCGCTTGACGCATATTCATTTTGTTCTTCAGCGCAATCAGTTTCCATGCAGCAAGGATTATTGACATTTGCTTCTGGAAAAAGCAAACCCCTAACCAACTAATAGAAATTTTCAATTCTTAACGGTTTTGTTAAACTTATAGAAGTTGCCACTGTATTCAAGTATGAATGTAGACAATTCATGTGAAAGTTAACATGAAATTCGAGATTAGAATTACGAACTGTTAGTCGACATATGTTGTGTGAAACTATTCCAGGAAATATTGTTTGTGAAAACGCTTTTGTTTGTAAATAATGTACTCGATTTTGTCTCCCTGACTTTGGTAACCACGGGCTTATTCATGATGAAACGTGACCATTCATTGTATTCCGAAAACGAGTTAGAAAAAGAAACACATTCATTAACTTGTGCACAAACGGTAGTGGGTTTGGGTCACAACGACCAGGAACTTGTTAACAAACACTGCAGAATCCCAAAAAGTAGATTGCCATACTTTCAACAAATTCTGTACTCAATGTTTGTAAACGTTATAGTTAGATGTTGTGATATATTTCCAGAAAAACACTTACTTTTCCCATAATAGAATGTGGCTGATGGAGAAGATCAATCACATTTAGTTTAATGGATATCAATTGGGTATAGGTTGTTACTTGGTAAATCCCAAAAGTTTATCCCGCAACTAGATGTATTATTTTGTCTAACGCTAAACTACCGAGAAGGCCAGTGATAAGTCAGTCTATGTGAAAAATTTGATTCGTGAATTTTTGTCCGTTTTTATTTGTTTCGTTTCGTTTCAATTATACATGATATATGTAGCAAAAGCTTATTCGAGCGATCCTGTCATCTACGTGCTTTCAGATAATTGACACATTTGTGTAAAATGCATTCACTCTATCATCTTTGAATGTAAAAAATGCTTTTTTGATCAAGAATACGGATTGGTGTTGGCCGTTAACTTTCAACATGTGATGTATCTCGATTTAGAGCAAGAACGAAATCTAATCACTTCCCCCTGTCTGTGTATCTAATCATCGAAACAACATTAATGGTAGATTTTGCATTGCCCAGCTTAATGTCGTTTTAGTCAACTCGCACGTAATTGTGTCGATGCTCATTTCTGAAAATTGTACTTGCAGTTCGGGTTTCTTCAAACTATTCACTGGTAAAGTGAAGATCTCAAGTCAATTCTTGGATTCTTGGATTGTTTACAATATGTGAACCACGGACATGTGACTAATTTTAAACAGTAAGATAAGGTTCCGTAGGGCGGAAATAGTGGTTTAAGGGATTAGACAGACAGACACGGAAATGAAGATTAAATAAATGGGAATGCTATCAGACGTTATAATCCCCCCCTGTGTGTTCAGAAACAGTTTGTGTTGACGCTGCGGCTGCCTTGGTAGTCAGCATTCCCATTTATTTAATCTTCATTTCCATGTCTGTCTGTCTAATCCCTTAAGTCATTATTTCCGCCTTACGAAACCTTATCTTACAATATCTGAACCAGTTCAGACAAACCAACAAACCTACTGTATGATATACTCGAGGGTGCTGTCGAACGTGTTTTGCCACATGCCAACATTCCGTCTAGACTCCTCAGTCACAAACGTGAATCATTCGGGTTATGATGACAGAAGAATGGAGAAAAACGAGAAAGTGGATATGCATAAGTTCACGACAAGTTATTTGTCATCAAAACCACAGCATCTTGGCGAATCACTTCAATCACTGTTTTACATACAACGCTGGGTTATAAGTACTGAAACGTATATCCTTGATGACTTCATGTTCTCACTAAGCAACATTATTTTAAATGAACTAACTGGGCGAACTTGACGTTATCTTTATAACAGTCCGCCACCAAATTGGCAGTAACTTACGTATTCCATTGTTATTTCTGGGGTCTGATGCATTATGAGTAAAATTATTATGTAACAAATGCAAGATAATTTACATCTTAATGAAATGAAATAGCTGGAGTTCCGTTCTGTCGAATATAAGGTTTATTACTCTTATGTGAATTAAAAAGTGCTCAGATCTTATGAATATTTGATTTACACGGATGATGTGTATATCTTACAATACGTTTCAAAACTAACCGTCTCCGCTAACACATAATTCACCTTGTATAAAACGACAACATACACTTTACCACAAAGACAAACTAATCGTAATGAATATCGGTAACTTTCATACGTAGGATTGGGCGCAATTACAAGGTCGCTCTAGAATGCAGAATTCTTCTTCCGCGTATAATCGCGCAATTAGCATGCTATACAACTGTTAGGAGGCAAATTCATCAAAACAATCTAATCAGGACATCGGTGACGGCTGAGGAAATCAGTCCTCATTACAAACCAGTCAGGCCCTCGGTGACGGCTGGCGAAATCAGACAAAGCACTGAGGGACACGTCGGACCAACTAGCAAGAGACGTGAAAGTGAGCGTGTGTGTCGCGACAGGACGATACGTACAAGTGAGCGTGGGTGTCACGCCAGCCCGAGAACTAACGCCTATGGAATTGGTCTTACTTGGCCACTTGGCAGCGAAGTGGCCTAAACAAGCAGACAGTGAACCAACAAGTAAATGGCCATATTTGGCCACTAGTTCATGATATATATTTACAGGCATTTTATTCGTTTGTCGAACTGGTATTGGGCAATACAGCGTGTTTGTCCGCAATCGTGTTCTTCTTGTCTGTGCGCAAGTAGATTGGGTGAAGCCGCATAGCATGGACCCACGTCAAGCAGTCAAGCCGTAGTAGAACGTTTGGCAAGGAAAAGGCGCGTTATATCAACAACGGCAGTATTCGAAGTATTCCTTTAGATGAAACGATTGACCACATGTGTCGCTGCTTAAATCAAAGTACCTGTTGTTACGGAACAATTTAAAAATCTTTTGAAAGTTGTACAAATAAAGCAAAGTTCCTGTTTGAGAACTACGGTTATCGCCAGATGGCTGTAGTCCCTACAGCTAGTTCGTTTAGTCATATTTTGACGGACGTTTTCCTACATTTCATTTAATGTGATCGTTGGTTCCATGAAAGATGCTCTATTGAAAATGACTGTTGCTCCGGTTCAAACTCTCATACAGAATGAGGCATATGTTGCAATATTGAATTCAGCACATCAGAAAATTAACTCGACTGTAGAAGGTAGACATGTAAATAAAAGTTGAATACTCAATATTGAGATATTTTTAGAAACTAGAGACTCGTTCTCACGGTCGATCTATGGTAAGTTACCATTAATTCGACAGTACACACAGTCACGCAAGTTTTGCGCGACCTTACGACCTTACTGGAAAAGTACAACGAATTTTCTGTTTTACTTATTCCATTTTAAACGATGGTGATTATGTACCAATCTATCTTGCGGAACTTGAAGAGTAGTATCTGCATAACGTTTGTTCTTCAAACAGTATCCAAGAAAACATCACCGCGGAAAATTCCTTCGTAAGCAGTTAACCGTCCGCAGATATCAAGTACTATCTGAATGCAGCCAGTTCATTCGTCACTGATTAAAATTGCAAACAGTACAACCATTGATGTAATTTGGCAAGAGTCACTAGCATGTTGATGCAATATTCAACGTACTTCCTAATGCTCCACGCAGTCAATGCAGTATCTACTCCCAATATGTGTGAATTAAATAGAACAGACTATGAATCGCTTATCAGAAAATGTGTTATCATACACGGTCTTATCCAAATTCAAATCATTGGATAAAGCTTATGACAACTTACAAAACAACAGGATTTTATCGCCAACTAAATAATTAGAAAACAAATTCTGTTGCAGATGCAAGTCGACATACACCATTTATATGACACTTGCAACCGTCCAAGTAGTTACGAATTCCTAACGTATTCACTTTGATGTGGAATCAGAATTCGGATATGTTTACCGTAGCAACATGCGTCACACACACGCAGCAACAACATTAAAGCTGACGAGCATCATTCGTGCACATTATCGTTGATCTAAAACACTGAGTATACATTACACAAACTCGCCATCACCAATTAGTTCGTATGCAAATGGATGAAATTCAAACATAAGTTCCCTTCGAAATAGGTAGATGACTGAAATCACCAACATCAACCTTTCGATATGAACGCGACTGACCGAATATTAAAAGTAGTTTACATTTCTAGAGTTGTAGTATGGGTTTGTCGCGGTTAGAATAGTGTCCTTTATAATACTCAATGTAATATTATTTCACTTCGAGGATGTGCACAGTTCGCAGTATGTCACATGTGATGTGAGGTTTTTGTGAGCGTATCCGCAAAGCGGAATGAAATACATCTGGTGAGCTGAAAGCCTTGTTACCAGTTTCAGAGTCACTGACACAGAATGTGTTTAAGTTTGCTCGAAACAGTTTAAAATGTCACATCAATCAATTCGTTCAATATGTTGTAAAGAATAACAGAAAGGATTGTGCAGCCTATCGCCAAAATAATAACTTTTTCTCAATCCATAAAATTTAACGTTTCATTTCTGTATATTTCCGAAGATCAAAGATAAAGTTTCCCAGAAATAAAAACAGTTTGCTCTAAGAGTGTTTTTCTGTCATCAGTGGATGCCGCGAAACTTGCGTTTCATGAAGATACTTTGAATCCGTATCGCAGAATTGTGAGTCTAGTACTACGACAAAAAATGTTGTTTTTAAGGAAAACAGATGCATAAGCCAACTCTCCTTGTTGGCTATTCCTGACTCAATTCCTCAGTCTAATGACCATAGATTAACGATTGTTAAGCTGTAATTCAGTTTTATGAAAGTCACTAAAAACGGATTTATTGGAAATAAGTTGCATCCGTGTCGTTGTGTGAGGAGCTGCGAAACATTCTTGTATGAATCAGAACTGCGCTGCTAATGGAATATTACTAAAATTTCAATGCCAGTTACCTAATTTGAATTTATTGCCAGAACATTCTTTAAAAACGTTTTATCGCTTTGCTTCCTTTCGTCGAATATATTTCGTCCCACAAAATATATGTTTATGATATTTATATCTCAAACATGTATCACGGAGCTTTTGTTCAATTGCGTGACATAATCTCTATTGTCTTTTCAAAAATGAGCTGTTTGAAAGTATTATCAGGTGCGTCTACGACATGAAATTATTTCGAAATAAACATCTTCGATACTATCTTATAGTAGCCAGAATGACAACGAGTGGGCCAAATCTATGATTTCCTGATTTTAAGATTTATGCTTACAAATATGATAGAAACAATTGTTCATTTACCTCGTGTTACCAACATTTTTACTGGGAAGAAAATTTGCAAAACAGGTTGATGACGGTTTAATCAACAAGAACGTCGTGTGATCGTTCAGAGGCAATAATTATCAATTGGTGAAAGAAGATTTACTATTATGGGTTATCGGAATGCACAATCGCTGACTGAATTTGTGCTCGCCCCATAAAAATGAACAGATTTTAAATGTTCATCACTAAGCAGGAACAGGTTCTTCCGTAATGATTGTAAGCGCCATGTTCAAACTGCATGGCCAAGATCGATTTTAATGAAGATTTCGTTCTGTCAAGTGGTAGGGACACTTCGGTGGTTGACATTACTACGGTGTATATTTAGTTTCCGTGCATAAATAACAGAACGCTCCAGTCTAACGTTTAGATAATTTCCGTATACAGTAATTTACCTCTTGCCATAAAGTGATGCAGACCAGGGTGTCTTGATAGACTAACAGCATACATGTTGTTTCCGTGTTGCATAAATGCAGCTGAGGGATCAAAGTTCATCCAAGATGCTTAGTCACAATCTCTTTCTGTGTGAGGAATCGGTTAATTAGAGCTACCGTGAACGATTTGACAAATCTCAAGTCATCACGTTAACACTCTGAGATATGTAAATGAAGCCGTTTAGGTAACAGGAGTGCGGAAACATGAAGTCGACTAATGGAGATCAATATTGGACAGTCCCTTCGCTGGTATCTTACGAAACCCAAGAAAAAATTGATTGGTGCCAATTCAAAGATACTTAATTACTAATGTCTATCTAGTCCGTCTGCATTCACAAGGAAGGTACGTGGACTCTGTTATCGTACCACCATGGATAGTGCAAAAGATAACTGTCGCATTCAAAGCAATACGTTGGAATAGAATGACAGAGGAGTCTTACAGAAATGAGGCCCTGATGAGATCTACCGTAAAGGAAGCTAACCTAGGCAATTCGGCAGGAACACAGTGATTAAAAATGTGAGCGCCAGCTATCTTGAAACCAGCAAAAGAAAAAATACATCAGAACGCGACAATCGTACTGCCCGACGAAATATAAAGTCTTGTAATGGGCCTACAATCATCAAACTTGAATTCATTCAATCACCGATCGACTAATTATTGATACAATTTCTACGCCAAACAGTGGCGTTGGTAGATTACAGCGTGAACTGTTCTGTGAGGCAATCGATTTCCTGGATCATTTGGTGGATACTGTATGAAACGATGAACAGCATAGTTTTTCAAATGATTCGTTGGACCTTTATTTCAAAATCTTTCTGTGGAGCGCTCCTGTAAATCATCTGGTACTTCAAAGTCGTCGAGAGCCAAATGTTCCGAGTAACATCCAACAGGTAACAGTCATTTCTCGCTGATGCATGTTATCAGAATTCAAACTAGATTCATCCACAATCAGCTTGCTAATGAACATGTAATCAACAAAAGTATTCAGTTAAATACCAAATAAAAATTGCCCACCATATTTCCACTTTCACGAAGCCCGCCGGTAGTACTTAGGGTAGTCAGAACTTGAACGGTATCTTTTTTCTCCCTATTAGTTGAAAATGTTGCGTATACATATATATCATTACACAATTCTCATACTGACGTGATTTCGTCCAACGCAGCTCAATCGACACCACTTTAACCTGCTCTGCTTTGCACAACACAAAACTATGCACAACACCATTCCGGCGGTAATTACTGCACACTATAATGATCGACAGCGGTGTACACTGAAATAAATCCATGGATGGAAACACTTATTAGCCTGATCGGATCCAAATGATCCTGTGCATCTGATGAGAAGACATTAAACGTACTTCGATCCAATACTCGATCTCCTGCAATACGTGCAAAATTAAGTGCAATATAAGAAAACCTTGTTTCATTTTTAAATTGTAATACATATCTCAATTCCTGAACAGTAATTTTTGAGAAGTGGTTTAAACTTAGTCTTTCAGCTTTTGCACAAAACTGTTGCAACTCGACTCAGTTCGCTTTCGAAGTCAAGGAGGCTTGAGCCAGGAACTATATAGTTACTGCCACCAGCATGCTTCTTAACGGGAAAGTGCTGTAATATTGAGGGGAAACTAGCCTCCGCTTTTACGTAGGACTACCATATACAGAGCTGATCCAGCACTGTCATCGGAACACAAGTACAGCTAACACCGATACACACGAGTTTATCTTCCAGCTGAAAACGCATGTAAAGTGAACAAACAACACAACTAACAAGAACATTTTAACCAGGAGTTACACATTCAGATCTCAAGATAAATGCGACAAACGTCGGTACAAATAAAAATGAAAGCTTGACCAGCTTAAATTTGCATGCAGGATGCTAATGGGGAACAATCTAATGTGACCGAATCACTCACAACAGAACTGGGAAGAGCAATGGTAAACACTCATTAAGCTTCCTCTTGAACTATGTCACGGTATCAGTAGGTATCTTTTCTTATGAAAGTAAGTTATAGTTGTTGGTTACATGACACAGAGCAGTTCGCCATGATCGATGTGGCAACTGGGGTCTTTTTCAAACTGGGACCATGACTTCCGTAGCAGAAAGTTGCATGAAGTCTTAACAAATATGGTGAGATTCGAAATGCTGACCGTTACCGAAGCCACTGTTATCAGAATGAGCAACCTTGGCATTTCTGCTCATAAATGTTTGTGTGAACAGTTAATCTTTCCTGACCTAAAACCAACCAACCCCGCAATTGGGAACTATGATTGTGTAATTTCTAACAGACAAGTAGTTCAGAAACTCAGAAATTCAAACTGTGAAAATGGGGAAACAAAGTCAACAATGACTGAGATATTTACAGCACCGTGTGCAATCAGACGTCCTTTGCGCAACGTGTATCCTCATTAGAGTCAGTCATCGGCTGCAGAGCTATCTTAGTCAAATGAGAAAATTACTTCACAAGAATATATCGTCCACGAAGTATCTAAGAAGGGATTTGCAGCCGTTTATATTTCGTTTATACTTCGTTTTCAACGTTTGTCCTTGACAGCAACTTAACAGTCATATTTGCTAGTATTATTTGCGTGAGCAGCATGGAAGATCAAACTGCATTTGGTTTACTTCGGTGGTTCGCGCTCAGGTTACCCCGAATGAATTAATGCATTATTCATCGAACAATATGACTAAGTTTAATTGCCAGCGTAAGCTAACGTGAATGGAACAACTGTTTCCATGGCTATCTCAATTTTGTTACCGTTACAAAGAAATGTATAGTTACTCGAGAGCATTGATTCCTATCCGGCCGTTGATTGACTATAACAGTACTGGAGGTTGCAAATACCATTGATATCATAGAAGAAGTGGTTGCGGTTTGTGTCGTATTCGATAAGCAGTTAGTACGAAAGATATCTCGGTATAACGTCAGTTGAATAGTTGGCGTAACAACCATAACGAGATTAACGTTGATTGATTAAAGTACTTGTTGAAAGGAACCAACTATTGGTATGGATTGAAGATCGGTAGGTTGTACACACGTTTGAGCAATTCAGTGAATTATGTTATTGTTAACTTGAAAATATGGACACATCAACACAACTGTTCTTTTCCAGCCCTCGAAAGCCATATAAATCAAGCTGTGCACCACCACATTTGGAACACACGAGAGTATATTCATCTTTGTGAACGTGCGGTGGAAACCAATGACCGCGCACGAGTTGAATCTGAATTGTTTGACGGGGGGTGCTGCTGTGTTGTTGACGCCGTTTTAGTTTTCGTTTGTGTAAGTCGTGTGCATGGCTTAATTGGTTCTTAGCTCATGCTTGTTTGTGTTGATTCCTTCTACAAAACTGTCGCTTGAATCCTTATTTCAGAAGAACGCTATCACCCGGTGTTTCCACGTTGCACCAAAGTTGATCCACAAGTGTGACTGACTATCAGAATGTTAACGGCCATCTTGTATGCAACAATATGACAGTGGTATTCTATTAACAAACATTAAAGCAAGTGTATGCAAAGCTCTCTGACTGCAAGCAAATTAATGGCATGCATGAAGATCGTAAGGCGCAGAAATAGCTTACGTATGTTTTCTGTTCAAATCATTTGAGAGAGTTGTAGAAAAATACATAGAGGTCAGTAAGAGAATATGGAGAATCAAGATATTTCACACCAAAGTTCAACATGATCGGACAATAATGTTAGTTTGATTGAGTAACAAAACACAAATTGGATAAGACTGAATCAAAGTTATCAGTGTGTCCCTGAATATAACAGACACCGTGTTGACAGAAGTTACGATAAATATTTTGCAGGAATTCATTTCACGAAAGTGATTTTGATTAGAGACCTCTCTGAACTATCGTACTGGTATCACAAACGACAATCGGATGGCATTATTGACAATGTAAACTATGCTATCGAATATATGCTGTAACGGTATCGCTGAAGAGATTTCGGATGTTATTGACAACTTAGCTAAAGACAAACCGTGAGATAAGATGATGATTGCATTACTTGTCCGGATAGGTGTTTCTGAACACCTGAAGCTAGACCAACTACTTTCTGGATGGAGCTAGTCGACCACAAGCCATCCCAGTTCCTGGGACACGTGACGCAGCCTTTTGAAGGCGGAAAGTTGAATGGCACCTTTGTCCATCCTTCGTGGATGAAATACCTACCGGTATGGACCCGTGAGATTTTGGTTAATTCCAGCAGCGCCCAATCTATAAAACAGCTTACAGAACCAGTTGACAAAGTGTTTGGCGTTCAACGTATACTCCAGTTAGCAGCTCCAATTATCAGCCGATTTCATAATGACGTGCGACATCAAGTAAAGAGTTTGGTCAAACAGATCAATTCACCCATTTTGCAGCATGCGAACTCAATTTCACAAACCATGCAGCTGAACTGGAACACCGTCTTGATCTCCGATAGCACTACCATGCAACTACCGTGGTCATTGTTGATGTCAGCGTACGCTGGGTTACCAGGCAAAGATATGCATTTAGCCTTGGAGATTTACTACTGTACCGACATCGTAGGGGAAATTTCTGACAGGTCCACAGATTACGACTTCTTAACTAACACCGGCTTTAAATGAAGTGTGATTTCATGCGCCGCATGTGAACACCAACGTTGTTAGCCTATTTTCTAGTCACAAGCTGCTAATGGAAGGCCGACACTAACGTAAGGTCGACGTCCGCTCAGCCTTGAGTTAGGACTGTCAGGTCAGTTCCGTTGTGTTGACGTTCTATCCCAATTCGGTCTCCTGATTGATAAACAGCGTTACACGGTTTTGGACAGTTTGATTTCTCTGAATACCGGGGACAAATCAACCGATATGATTTCCATCGAAATCCACATGACGGTTTCTCACTGTTTTTAGCTGATTCAACACTACAAGCAGACCACATATTCGTCCCATCACCCGCATCCTTTGAAAGAAGACGCGACACAGACTAGTGTAACTAAAATGCAACCGAAAGCAGCTCGCTCCAGAAGTCTTTCTCCGGAAAATCTGAAATTTGCTTAGACGGAGTTTGACAACATGCCTCAACTTGGTACAATCCAAACATCTAGACGTGCGTAGTACTCTTCCATGAAAGCAACGGGGGACTGGAGACCGTGTGGTGATTTTCGAGTGCTAAGCAGTGTTACCGTACCCGACTACTAACCCTTTCCCCACATCCATAACTTTTCTCTGACTCTACATTCTAAGCGCCTTTTCTCTAAAATATAATTGATGCTTGTGTACGGTTAACTCCAGGAAAGATTACAGTTTCATTAAGCTTACACGAGTTTCTTCGAATGCCTTTCTGTCTTTGGAATGCAGCCGAATTACTCCGGAGTTTTATGGACCAAGTTGTACGTGGTCTGGACTTTGTCTTCGTTTACATTTGCAATGTTTTGGCCGCCAACAGTATCCCCGTAGAACACGAAACACGTCTTTGTGTTGTATTAGACAGTTTGTATGAATATAGCTTTTATATCAGTTTGGCAGGCTGCGGTCATGGCACTCCCTCTCTTGAACTTCTCCGAAAGTTCATGGACGCAAGTGTCATGAAGCCATTAGGCACAAAGGTGCAAGCTTTACAGGAATATCCCATTTTCGATTTCATTGAGAAGCTCCAACGGTTCATTAGGATTTTTAACTACTACCGTTCCTTCATTCTCCAATGATCATAATTTCTGAAACTTTCAGTCGATCTGCTCCGTGGTTCTCAAAAATGCGTCATTTTGAGCCCTGAGATGCTGCAAGTGTTAAACGGAGTATTGAAAGCACTCAGTGACGCGACGATATTCACTTACTTTAACCCAGAGCCGACTGCCATCTATCTTTCTATCCAGCAGTTTTATCCTTTTGCTGTAATGAAGGAACCTCGCGGTTTTAACTGACCACAAACACAGACTATACCTCTAACGTTGATCAGAATAGATAGTCCCTTCGTGAAATTCGACATTTCGATTTTATAACCCAATCTACAACGGACATTCGACACATCAACAGAAACTCCATTGTGGATGCCGATGCGTTCTCCAGACAACAAACGAACGCGGATCGTAGACCGCAAGATGTATGCTTAGGGAAAATAGCTGAAGTTTAAGGATGGGATCCTGAATTTCCATCCATTCGCATTCCACTCATCCAATATTCTGGTATCCCCTTGCATCCTCCAGATTCCACTATCATGTGTAATACTTCTACAAACAATCCACGTCCAATGCTGTCCCGTTCTTCTCGTCGACCCATTTTTCTCCAATAAAATTCGTTGTCCCACGCTGTTATCTGAGCTAAGGTCGAATTAATCACTGCTCGTTATGCTTAAGCCAATATGAATAAAGACCTGCGCTAATGGATTGAATCATACTTTCATTTTCGGAGCAGCAGGATAACCCGCCACATCGTCACCTTCAACCGGAGATTCCCGCATTTTGCAGCCCCCGTTTTCTCGCACCCGCGTTGATCGAGCTGGCCGAGTCAAACCGAAAAACCTTCCTGTTTTCATGCGTCGACAGATTTATGCGGTGGCCAGTTGCCGTTTCCCCAAGCGATATTCTATTCGAGGCAGTCTCCAGAACGTTCCTCAAACACTGGCTTACCAAGTTCGGCGTCATAGTGTTCGTCAGTGCAGACCGAGTTTCGCAATTGCAGTCAGCCCTCCTCCGTGTCCTAACCCGTCCGTTGGATTGTAAACACATCAGGATGACTACATGCCATTATGCTACTAATGTGGTTGTTGAACATCTCCATAGCAGGATCTGTCGGGAAGCAGTCGATGGAAAGTGGGACACAACGCTTACCTATCACGTTATTGCGCATTATATCTATCCTGATGGAAGATAGTCGATGTTCCGCTTCTGAGTCGGCATTCGAAACGACTCTTCGTCTTTCGAGTGATGTCTTCAAACAAAACACACGAACTGCACTGGATCTTTCAAAGTACGCGCACTAACCTAAATCCCATATGGAAGCATCCCTTGGCATTCCGACCCGTCAGTATTCTTGAACTCAACACCTCAACAAGAACTTGCTGATTCACATCCATGCTTTAGTTGTGACGTAGTTCGGCCTTCACTTCGACGACCTTATGACGATCCTTTTAGGGTGCTGTCACAAATGCACAGTTTTTACTGTCGACCTTTCCAGAAAGCATGTTGTTGTGATTGTCTCAAACCGACCAAAAACGACAGGCATCGAAAACTACCGTCCTAACTTTGTAGCTGAACCACTTGAAGCATTTACCCCGTTCACTCCCCACGCATTCGGCTCTTCAAGCACAACTGGCAGTAATGACAAAATAGCCTCTTATCCTCTTCCGTCCACCGAAGAAACTCATAATACATCGCCGCTCTCCCTCCTCAGTCTTCACCGCGTCCAAGTACCCCTTCCGTTATTTTGTCAGCCAACTTTGTTAATGAATTCACGTCACATACTCTGATTTTTCAGACGATTATACAGGGTTCATCATTTATAAATGCTCTGGAGAGGAGTAACATAGGATTCTGTAACTTTTCTGTTGTTTTCGTTCAGTGTGTTGTCACTGATAGCATAGTGGGATACGCATGCGTTCACACAGACCACTCAGAAACTTGTTCTCAATCACTGTAATTCTGCCCGATTTGAGAATCATAACCGTCGTGAGCAAATAGACTTCGACGCACACAGCGGATTTTACGGTTTGTATGGAACCAAATAGAATGATAGATGTGTAAGCACTTCCATTTATGTTTGAAGCTTGGCGTAATTGACAGTTAGGGATAATTCAGATGGTTCTGATTTATACATGTCATGCGGCGGACTCGGCCCTTCCGTTGGATGATGTAGAATGATGCACTGAAAGCCGCTCAGTGGATCTTGCTGGCGCCAAAAGCAAAATCTATCCTCAAAGTACTCAGGTGAAAATGAACTGCCGAATTGTGCACGATTTGTTATAGCCGAGACCAAATGAGGTCATCTATAAGAAACAAGCAAATCCTGTTGTGATAGAACGATGGTTGTTCTGTAGTTGGCGAGTAGGTAGTGAATACTTGAGTACTTAAACCTTGGGTAACGGTAATTCACAGAGTATTTCGATTTACGTTCAAATTGAATGGACTAGTAGAGGACAGTGCATAAATCAGTAGTCATGTTATCAAATCTTTGTCCATTACCTCACCCAGTATATGCTAGTCTACAGTTGGAATAGATTTTGTTGACAGTGCTTGCGTTCTGGCAATTTGTGCTAACAACCTAGTGGTTGAAGTATTCACATCTTCTGGGAGTTGTACACTATAGATTAAGATCCATGTGATTGTTGCGAACGGAATTAACATGAAATTCTCATTGATTCGAAGCTACAACCATACCTGAGCCAATGCATATAGCAGTAAGTGAACAACCATGAATGACTTGCTGATGAGAGACATGGTCCAGGTGAAAAGAACCAGGTTAAATATCTCGACCTCGCGAGTGTGTACGTGCTACGAAAAATGCTTTTGCGTCCACTTCTGAAAGTACACTGAAACCACGGCCACTAACTCCGTGGCTGTTTCAGAAGTACCAGAAGCATTCGACATGTTACAAAACTGCAGTACTCATAATCTTAAGACATGCAGTCGGCGTGGTGGCTTATAGTAATGGAGCGAACAGCCTGCCAGAAGAATAAGACTTATTAGTGAAACGTTCCATCGAATGACGAGCTAACACCACACCGTCCAATTTACGTTTACAAAACTCATAGTGTTTACCTTGGGAGGATAGTGTTTCCTTTCGCAGAACGTGCATCACTACATCATTGTTGTTCGGCATATTATACATTATGGCGGACGTTACATAAATAGCATAGGTCAAGTCAAACAGCCTGTAAACATTAGGGGTAAGATGTGTTGAAAACAATTCCACTTGTTTATATATGGATATGCAAGCAGCGGCAGTACAACTGCGCTATAAGTGTTTGAGTGGAGACTACTGGACATTTCCATTTGATTGCCTGAAACAAAAATTATTTACTGAAAGAATGCTGCTGAACAATCCAATAAATCCTCAGTTAAAAAAAATTAGTCGTTTCTTAGTTGATAATAAGTATAACACATACTATTATAAACCATCGCTAGTAAACGTGGTGAACATTAATGTAAAATGTAACAATTTCAGACAGTTATTGATGAGAGTTCAACTCGAAATTTCAGAGGTTTGACCACAACTCGGCAGGGACATGAACCGATGAAAATGACCATAAACTTACTTGATGTCAATGGGGTACTACCTGTCGTGCAAAAATAAACGGTAAACACTGCACACATTTCAAGGATGTCAACATCGCAGTCAACTGCATCGTTGTGAGTACGATCGGCTCAGCATACTAAGAATTTGTATAGTTAAGTCAGACGAGAAGCAAAGATACAAGCGGATGATGTAGACTGCAATAATGACAGACATTTAATACGTGACATGTTCTGTGCAAATTTTTATGTTAATTCTTACGTAGTGCAACAGCTCCTGTAAACAATAAACAAATCATGATCGAATGCATTTAAAAAACATTATCAATGTTGAAAACCTAAGCATATCACAACGAAACGTTGAGTGAACCAAAACCACTGATTTTTAAAACTGACCTTGGTGATATTGGGCAATACAGCCAACGAAATGGTGAGCAGATCGCTCTTACTTTGTACACAATCAAAAGCTGTGCCATTAATGTACGTGTGGCTATGGACAGAATCAGTGTCCAACCGTCACAATGTCAAACTCTGGTTATGAATATGCAAATAAACGTGAACAATGTACAGCATTGCGAAGAACAAATATAAACGAATTTCTTATGAGTAGGCAGGGAACAAACATTCACAAAGAGTAGTGGCATGCACGTTTCACAATTTCTGCACTGGTGAAAACGGTTAGAATCCCTGCCAAATCACAAGGGAACTGTCATATTTGTTGTCCGTCAGTTTTCCAGTGTGTAGAGTTATGTTTAATTACTGGGTTGAAGAATACTCAGACGATTGGGATGCATTTTGTGACAAAATATGATCATGGCTTTCACTGCTTTCTAATATAATACTATTTTAAACCAGTCATTTTTTCTCTCATGGCGAACATGTGTTAAATACACTGACGCCAGCCCAAAATTAAAAATATTTTCTGACGAAAAAGAGTTTATCAGTGAATTAAAAACTACATTTTAAATAGAATCTGCTGATAAGTCGGAGTAGAATTTACTAAGAATTCTTGGGCCAACTAGTTTTCGCAAAGTTGTAGTGAAAATCTGAACATTTCAAATTTGTTTTTCACAATTACTCGACGACATCCATCGGACTACTCAAGAACACTAATTTGCTGATATAAACTGATTTTTTTTCAGTCTGCTCATGTCACCACTCATCTCATTAATTCATTACACCTGACAGTTTCGTTGAAAAACCGTTAATTTGGATCCTAACTAATTACACTGAAGTGGACCTTGGCTCACACACCTTTGCACCGAAAACACTAGCACAAGCCATAACTGATGACTTCTCACTGGTTCATCCCACCGCATACCGCCATCTTCCATGTGGTGTTAGGTGTCACGAAGATATGACATAACTAAACAAATCTAATCTTTCCGAAGCTTGCGTCACATTAAAAAAGATAGCCATCTAACAGAATTTTGGGATGTTACGTTGTGTTTCCACTAAGTTAAAAACACGATCGAAGTAAGAGTTGGGTGCGGTCCATATTTTCACCAACAGAGGCACAATGGGCACGGTGGTGAAGGAATAATAACTTCCGCAGGGCCATCCATCAGTGAAAGCACACTTGCATTAGGATTGCTTTGTTCTAACTTCCATTAAAGGCAAATACGCAGATCAAAAGATCCTTCGAGAAAATGAAGGATTTTCTAGCTATATATATTTCAGTTGTCTATTCACTGTGGGCTCAACGTGATTTGTGATGTGTCGACGGTCAAGAAATACATACTGGATATGGGCTTTCTCACCAATAACCTCACCCTTCCGAACGCGGTAATGTAGGCCTTTATACTGACAACCAGTCAAGACAGTTGCGATCTACTGTCATTCTATTCTTCTAGATTCGCTTGTAACCTTATGACATATTGTTCATCCCATTCATTCACTTATCAAATTGATGCTACCTATCTACCCCCAAAGTCGTGTTAATCAGTGGTCTTAATGGTGCAATATGTGCACAGGCTGCACAATGAAACCGTAAAATACTACCCTCACATTTTTCGAATCAGGCTGTTGGTTGACTCTGACAGTAGTGCAGTTGGAGTTCAACTTAGTCCCCCTGAATGTGTTTCAGAATGTAGAAACATCTGTTCGTGTGAAACAAAATGTCAGATGATTCACGCCGCTTCTCACGTTCCCTAATCCAGTTAGGTTACTGATTCAAATATGGACGCCACCAAATTTTCCCTGTATACCTTACCTGAATATGTTTTCTATTGAACCCACATGTTTGCCACATGAACATAACACCGGCAACATGGTTGATTTTACAACACTGACAGATAAATCATACGACATACTCCCAAAAGTGTAAGAGGTTTGTGGTAAGTCTCCTCAAATCCTGAGCTCATTCATCATTAAGCAAACAGGTGTATGAAAAGAATTTGTCATGATCACTATCTGGAACCAGGTACTCAATCAATCTTCTAGGTAGCTATCACTCAAGCGCCCGAAAAATGAAAACATTCAGCGATCCTTAAGAAGAACAAAATAGATCCACAGTTTACAAGCCTAGCTCTACGCTACTTGTTGACTGAACTCACAGACAGCTTGAAGAACGACTAAACATGCTAAAATCGATTCCGTTATCGTTGTCGAGTTTCAAAAGATATTAATGAATTATCTTTCATTCGAACAGCATGAGCATCCACTGTTGAAAAGGATGGATCGCTTTGTGTCCTATTATATCTTTTCTGTTTCCACGGTCGATTAGAAAACTTGACGCTATGCATGAAGCTCCTCTCTTATATTGCAGACTATCACCTTCCAAACTGGTCCACGAAATAGATATGATTATTGTACCCAAGAAGGTGAAGTGCATCTTTTGGTTTAATTCTGTGGTGCAGAGATGTGGCTGGTGCTTCATTGAAATCAGTTCAGTGTACAGAGAACTCTGCATCACATGTTCCCAAATTGTACTGAACACATTCTCCGTTCCCCCGCCAAAGCATTAACAATGATACACAGAAGATTGTTTACAACTGACACAAACTCTATGGAACGCGTCAATACGATCAGGTTCATATGTTATCTACCGGCGCTGGACGTACATTTACAAGTGTCCCGTCTCAACACACAATCGAAGTTCGTATGATTTCAATTCTCATTGTAATTTATCTCAGCCGGTTATCTAATGAGGCAGGACTAATTTATAAAAATAAGCAGTATAACAACTGATATTCCTACGTTCCTAAACTTAGCGCACAGATATTTCCAAAGATCGATTTTCCAACCATCTGATGCAACAACCCGTGTCCGCCTTCGTAGACAGTACGTAAATGATATTCCTGATTTCAATCACTACTATACATAGATACAACCTTTGGATACCGTACTTTCTAATAATTTTATTTCTCGCAAAGAAGAGCACTCAGCAACTCATCAGTCACCAGCTCATTTTTTCTAGCCACTTTACATAATACACAACAAAAGGAATCTTTCCTATACTATATGCATCGCAAAGCCATTCGCAGTGGTCTCTAATTTGTGCCGGTCGATTGCAAATTTAACTCGTTGGAAACTCTATTTCACAAAGCCCGATAGGTCTGCACTTCAACCTGAACAAAGTGACTGCCGTTTGCTGAGTTTGGATCACATCCGTTGCTGGTTGAATCATTCAGCAAACCGACTACAATTCGGAACTGTAATCGGCTGATGTTGAACTCCTGAGAAATTTACCGGTTTATCTCTATTCGAATATGAGTCTGCGTACCAGAATGGCCATGCTTTTCAGAACACAATTCAAAGGAGGATGATTTAGCGAGATCGCAAAAGCGTGTAGCTTCTACCCACACTTACCATCTGCTGCCGTCTACAACGATAGGACTTGCACCCAACTCTATATCTAAAGAACTTAAAGTCAACACTCCCCACTATAGACATCTTATTATTGAAAGCTGAAGACTACGTATTCTACGCAAGTGCTTTTTCTTTGTGTATTTCACGTACAACAGGTCCGAAAGCTATTCAAAGATCTACTCAGTAATATGGCGAAACCCTATCGTTAGCTGTAGTAACACACACAGGATCAGCATTTTCCCATACTCTCTGGAAAACGGTCAAGACTTAGCTTATTTTCAAGACTAGTTGAGGTCACTCCCCTACTGGATGCCGATTAGTCGTTTTCACTAGTACCTCACGCAATTCCATGCAGTGTTCGTTGAAACTTGTCATCCATGAGCATTTCATGTAGAATAACCTTTTTCATCACCCATCGTGGCTTCCTTCCCCGTCAGTCTTGCGTAAGACGTAGCTGAACATTCGTGGATAGTTTGGATTAGTTCGATGAGAATTGTCCTAACCCTTTCAGATGCAATATTTTGTGGTTTAGTTGGGGATCTTTGCAATGTTGAAATGTTTTATCAGAGTGATTTGGATGCCCTAAGCATGTGAGGAAAGTTTCTCTGCTAGAGCAACTTTGCTCTTTAGTGTGGAACAGTTGCATCTGGAACCGGGTTAAACTCTTCCTTTTCCCCTTTTCCGTCCGCTAAAATTTCTCGGAGATCATTTCTTGGTCCTCTGTTACTTTATATTTTCGTCAACTACTCACAAAACCCGAACGTTTCCATCAAAACTTCACAATACACCGACGATTCTGCACTCTCGCATATATCTGTATCTGAATATTGTCTAACTTATCTATTACTCATCACCACGAGAACGTTACACAAATACGGGTTTTCTATAAATGGGTTGATCAAACGAAACATTTCTTACATATAAGAGAGGGCATTTCAACTGATCAACATTGGTTCACATTAGACCGCTGTTTCAGTATGTTAAGCAAGTCGTATAAGCTGGCTTTAGCAAAGCCACTCTTGAGCGGCGTGCCTAATGCGTGACTACCAGTCCTGACCCGAAACTTTTGAAATGTATTCACTTACATTTCGAGGACCCTGCGTGGGCTCAGTTTTCACAAATTTCTTCAGCGTAGGTTTCGTGGGGCTACTGTTCAATGCAGTGATATTGAACAACGAACAATGTCATGACTAGAACCTTTACAAGCTCAAACTCCGACCTTTCTCAAGAAAAAGCTTTATTTTTTATAGTTATCAACCACTGCAACAGCCTCTCTTCTGAAGTCATTAGTGGCGCTTCTAAAAATCTTTATAGGGCGCTGTTAAACCTTTATTCAGGTAGGCAACTTAGGTTCGTAGCACAAATCTGTTGTCGATACTTGATCTAATCTTTGAGAGCGATGTCAGAAGCTAGTATTACTTGCTCTCTTTCAGTTCACCAGACGTCCGGTTGATAACACAGAAGACAGACCAACTATTTCTGGCTGTTTTGGACTTTTAGCCTTAAACACAGATGGGATTGATAAATAACATGAAGTTCCAAAGGAAAGGTAGCTAAGATAATATGCGGAGCTATTCGTATAAGGATATCGCGAGTAGTTTCGTGATATCGATAGCCAAAGTAAATTGACCAAAACGTCCGAGTGCACAGTTCCAAATGTGCCAGTCTATTAGACAAAGTTTTGAGAAGCAACAATAGTAAATCTGACAGATTTCGGAAAAATACGGGCATGTCCTTACGTGTAAAACGTTGACACTTGAATTGCGGTTGCTTCCAACAAATAAATGCATTGCGTAGCTCGTTTATGTTTATGACCGTAACGTTGCACCCCCCACATAATCCACCAGTTCATTAACGTTAGCAGTGACGTCTACATCAACAGAACGGGTCGACGCATCTTATACAAATTAGCCGAACATATGACTGAATGGTTCTTCTGGGCGACTTCGCAACAGATGTTAGGAGAACGAGTGAACTGGAAACCTATCTTAGTCATTGTAGTGCATATCATGAGTACAGGTGAAGTTGTTGACTGCGTGTAGTGTACAAACGCAATCTGGAATTACTTATTCCCAGATGTACTATATTCAGTATATGCAGTCGGGCTTTGTGTGTATGCAAACTAAATGTTGTTGGTCACCCCCTGGGCGAGTAACAGAAGTACGGGCAAGAGCGTACGTACGACTGAGTGCAGCAAAATATCGCAGTTTTATTTCAAGTCTCTTCTGCAGTAACTTTTTATTAAGTTGTTACTGATGGAGCAATTCCGAGAAATCTTTGAACTAGTTTACCGTGAATGTCATGTTTCCGCTTACAGTCTAATTTCGGTTGTTGATTAAAGCGCCAATCAAATAAGATAGCAAATCGTCGGAGGTAATCCAAAACTCGTCTTCCTAAACATGACATCGATCGAGGCAATCACTTACGACATCCCAAAATAAGTGTACATTCAAATAATCGTCGTATAACTATAATAACTTGTATGGAAGTTAAATTACTCACTTTTGATTAGTTCTACAAGTAGACAAACTAAGACTGAACAAACTCGATCGTTGAATTTTCGTTAAAGTAAATTTTGGAATAGTTTAACTGCTCGTGAGCTAACAGGTCACCACAGAATTTTTATTTTTGTGCTTAATTATTATACTCAAAAGTGAAAGTGTCCCAAAGAGTGTATGCCAGTATTGTCTTAGTTCAACATTACTCTGTCTACAAAAAGCATATCAATGTGAGATACTTATTTCGAAATGACTGAAAATGATCAGCTTCATTTCATGTTATGCACTCTAGTTTTTACGCCATATGTCAACACATGTAATTGGAGTGACATACCCTTGATATCTGAAACGTAAGGTTACATATGATGAGCATATTTGCTTGTAAATAGTAACCTAATATGAGTAGAAGACTTTCAATATTACTATCATATCTATTCTTTATAATGCCGCTGGAAAACCTGCCCGAAGTAACTCAGATTTGTATCCCTCTATATGGGTCACAACCAGACATTTAGCTTTGGAGAAATTACTGTTGCAGTGAGGTACATTCAACTTCTGAATTAAAATCTATTCGTCAGTGGTAAAGCATAACCTGTTATGCTTCAGTAGACAGAACAAAGTGTTACACACAAACGTAGAGCTCCCATAAAGTTCACCGAGTTCCGATAGATTTGAATGAGTAGCAGATAGTTATACATTAATTAGACAAGGAATAAGGGAGAAAACATTAAATTGCTTACTTTTGACCGTTTCTGTAGTTTTTGAACGTTTGAATGCAAATATATGTCTTTAGATTGCCCAACAAGATAAACGTGATCAAAATTTCAGGTAAGTTGCATTAGCTTCAATCAAACGCGAAAACTAGCGACGAAAGTTCCTCATGAAATGAAGGTTGAAGTCACATTTTTTGCAGTATTTCCCAAACATAAACAAATTTGACCAACAACGCATTTTTCCACGAAACTGTGATTGAACTACCTCTGGTCAATATACTGGTTCATGTTATTTAACGTTTCAACAGAATAAACTATATCAGTTAACATACCTTCAGATTCTGGAAGTTAGGAAACGTGAATAAAATCGTCGAAATAAATGAAAATCATTTGCCGAGAAGGACAGTTTAGTTAGGTGAAAATCATTGTTAGGAAATGTTTAACGAAAAGTTCTACGATTTTGACGAACAATAATGCACCATCGTGTATAAAAACCACTAACTTAAAAACGGTTCACTAAACATTCGAAAAGATTGTATGGAGCACATTTCTCAGATGATGAAATACAGCTTATATTTTTTAGGTAGGGCGCTTTAAGTTTGTGTTTTACAAAATGCACACGAAACAAGTCATGGACTAGTTGTGAAGAATAATCCAAAATTTATAGAAATTATGAGATCAGGTTGGTGCGCGCAATAGCTATCAACGGTCTGCGTTCAATTCCGAAGGTTTTGTAAAAAAACAGCAACTAAATAACCGGTGGCCAGCTTCTACTAACGCCGCTTTGTGTTAAGCCTGAAAGCGGTGAATGTGTTATTGATGATCAAATCTCCAACAAACTGACTTAATTTTTACTCATTTTTGTGACACCTTCTTCGCCGCTGCTTAACATAAAGAGGAAATACCCACTCATTCTGTCAGCAATTTCGATAACAATTCTCATTTTGACTTTGTGATGATCACCGCCAAAATCTCAACTAAATCGTAAAACAAGTGGCCAATTCAACATTGTAGTGTGTACACCACAGTGGGTACTTATGCCTCACTATCTAGTGATGAACAACACCAGTTCATAGACCATTTGAACTTAATAAATAACCGGTATTATCCAAATCTGATTTTAAAATGTGTGATGTCGGTGTAGTAAAATAGTTTCTAATCAGCTGTTCAAGTTGAAATAAAATCAACTGACGATTAGCTCATCAATCATAGAGAAGAAATTAACATCATATTTCCAAGTTATTAATATGCCCAAAAACTCTACATATCAAGGTCGTTGCCATGGTTACTCGTCACGCGAATCAACTGATTTCTGGAAAGCATCACTATTTGTATTACGATTATCTATAGCGCAAAGTTAACGTTGGTGATAAAACAGTACAATTTACCATATTAATCATATTGTTACAGGTTACAATATGATAACGATGGGAAACGAACGGTTCAAGCTTTATGGTTTTATTAACCAACAAGTCATTAATCAAAATCGTGCTTTTCGGCGTAATTTTGTTTTCCGAAACCCGGAAGAAACCTCACCTGCCACTGTCTTCTGACACCATGATAAACATACTTGACAGTTGTTGACATACCGTTCATGTTGCACACAAAACTTTGAAAAAGCCAATCAGACTAACCTTCTGTTTGACGCAGAAATGATGTACATAGGAGGAAAAGTTAAGTATTAACTTCTTTAAATGTTCCACTTATATTAAGCAAGTATGCTTTGTAATAATCTGACTCGAGTTTTTTCCGATTAGCTTAAGAAGTAAACCCCTGTTGAGACGGACAAATTGCTGTCAACTGTGTGAAAAATAGATGGCTGTCACCGATGACAGAAAAGCGTGTTCGATTGACCGTTCCCCAACAAGCAATTTAAGGCTTGGTAAGCCTGCAGCTGAATCACCGCCAGGCATGGTTTGCATCCAACCTGTTGGAAGTTCTCAAGTTAACCAGCGTCTTTGTAACAGTATGTGGAAGCCAACGGAATGAACGCATTTGTCGCCATAATCACCAAGCCTGCGGTTTATTTCTTGTATTTCACATGAAGACACTTTCTCGTGTGTTACATCAAGCAGGTGTACACGAAAAACGATAAACCTGCCGTTACCAATACACCGATAATTACTCAGATCACGAAGTATATTAGAACATTAACCAGTAATCTAAAGATATGTGTTCCCACACTGTTATCAGCCCAATCTGTTGTGTGTATTGTTCAGTCTATAATGAACATTCCCACGCTAATCCGATCATTGGTGTGAAAGCTACTATGACGATTTCCCCCCAATTATAGAACGAAATAAATATAATGGTCCAACCCTTCGAATAAGTTATCCAAACTATGCAGCTGAATATATAAGGATGTGTTGAGCTAATCCTGAAGTTTAATTTCACCGCGACTAGTGTTCATGCACGAACCGGCTGACTTGGGAAACCAACAAGTTGTGTAAGCCGAAACCAGCTGATCGCATTACCAGAACAAATAATTCTAACAGTTACAGGCACTGTCTCAGTCACGAAATTCTTGAACAGATATGCTGTCAGACGACTAACAGAAAAGTTTAGATGAAATCTTTTTGTGCAGTAGTAACTTCACCACATTCTTACAGTCGTCGAAGCTGATCTTATTAATACTGAGTTAATCCCATTTGCCCTGTGCCATATTTGGCTAAAAGCTTAAGTACATTATTCAGATTTGAAGCCTCATTTGGGTCAGTCGCGTTCACAGTAGACGTTCCGTACAAGTTAATCCGAAACGCTAGTAGAATTAACTAAAGCTCGATAGTTGTTTTACAGTTATGAAACAAAATTAAGTAAGACCAGCAAAATTAGGACATTTTTTGCGCTGAGTGAAATATATTTTCCACAATTATGCAATGGTTTCAGCAAGCAATTCTCATTACATCCACTCTCCTATTAGGTTGATGATTATCTCAAATAAGTAGCATCTTCACGAAGATTGGAACCCATGTTTGTAAGTTATTAGTTTTACATCCAGGGGATTCTTAACGGTGCAGACACCTCGCGTACAAATACACGACGAAACAATCAGTTCTTCAGTCAGAAACTGGTTAATGTTTTGTGTGCATAAATTCCAGCAACAAAAGCATTTTACTGCATACTACAGAATTTATTGGTTTGCTCACCCAAACGATAACCTAAAGATTTCATTGAAGAAAGACGTATTAGTCGTCTAGCAAGCATAAACAACTCATCTGTCACGAATAAAATGTAGTCACTAGTTGAAGAGGTTAGGAGACACAAGGTTGCCGGAAAACTGTACCAACACTTGTTAAAGTATCTAGATGTGCAGCAGTATTTTTGATGTGAATGTGAACACAATCATAAATATGGATAAAACCTCAATCACAATTGATTGAAGCTTTTGAATTCTCATCGGCCTAAAAGCCAAAGCTGTTCGTAAAATATAAACATAAAATGAGTTCGGAGCTCATCACTTTGCATGTCCGTGTCACAGTCGATAATAGAACTTTGTTCAAGATTCCGTAAGTTTAAATATGCAACCGTAATTTCGAAGTAGAGAACAAAAATGCGAGGAGACCCTCAGTCAGAATAGCTGGTGACAGACTGTCCGATTGCCTCAAACGTAGCCAAAGAAACCATCTTCCTTACTTATATCGATGGCTACATCATACTAACTTCCTTTGAAACTGAAATCAACACAGCTGATTTAATCTGTACGCCACTGTTTCGGAAGCTGATGGTTGGGATGAAATTCAAAATCTGCATTAGGGTATGCGTCACGTTGAATTTATGAAATGGTTGTATTGCAATTTCTGTGGAAAGTGTTTGTTTGTTTGTTTGTTTATTTTTGCAATACACTGATAGATTTTTCCGTAGGACACCGTGACACGAAGTTTTTAGCGAGTGTCACAATTTTATCACATCAATGATTCAGCTAGAAGCAAGAATACACAAATTGGACAAGCTTTGAAAATATCCCAAGAAGTCACATCCATGTTAAGAAAACCACGTTGGGAGTCAAACTTTGGAGAGATTGATCAAATGCACATTGTCTTTCCCTTCTAGCCAATGTAAAACCTTGAGTGCAATCGGGTCAGTTCGCCTACTGAAGAACGTTTAGTGGCTCAAGTTCATCTGAATAATGGTGTATATTCATTGTTCGATATATTAGCTCCCAGTACGTATTGATGGAACATGATTAAAACACAGTCTGTTTATGTCTACACTCATCTCTATTATAATAAGAGGTTTTATACACCAGAAAAAGAACGCGCGTGCATTGACAGAAATGACGAGTTGTAGGTCGTATTTCAGGTTTACTGTTGAAGTGAGGCTCATGAAGGCTGTAGCAGACAAGGCTATTCTGAGGAATCGGCAGACAATTTGGTTGCACAATTTCTGCCGGGTAAATCTGTAGATCTATCAGTGCAATGCTTAGCATAGCTTTAATCATTTCTTGGAAAGCAAATTGGTTATGACAAACTAATCATTGTGAGTCAGAGAAGATACGCATCGGAACAATTATGATCCAAAAACGCAGTGATAAAACGGTTACAGTTCTCACGCAAGAATGAATCTGAAAATTTTACAGACAGGAACAAAGAGATTTAATATATCTGGTTTACTTCTGAACGGATTATGGAATTGTCCTTGAATTTTCACTAGGTAAAACTAAGGCAAAGAAAGCCATAATGTAATATTTCCGGGAAATAAATATCTCACTCGTGAACATTTGCTAACATCATCTAATCAGTGAATACTGGTATCAATATCTCACATATAGAGATGTGCATTTTACAGTTATAACGCTGTCAGCGTCCAAGTATATGTTAAGCATTAACAGACATGATTATACTAACATACCCCTCGCCTCTGGAACATAAAGTGACATATAATGGGTGATAGTGATTGATATATTCTCCCATCATGTGCTCCACAAATTTTCAATCTAATGTTTACTCACACGCTTTATGAAATTATCAATATAGTACCGAACTTTCGATCTGCTATACAGCTTAGGGTTACAAATTTGCTTCTGAAGAGGCTCGTTTTTAAATCAGAAAGACGCTGAGTCTGAACAAGATTTTTATTTTGTTCGCTGCTTTTCGCAACTCTGCTCGCTCAACGTAATTAATAATTCACACCACAATCAATAGCTATTAAAATGAGCAACGTGTTCCTTCGTTCCATTTTATCAACCAGCAGAAGAGACCTATGTTTAGCAAGAAGCCAGCGATATGCTTGCAGTCTTCACGCACGATTGCACACTGTTTGAGTATGCAAGACGTACGATTATAAGTAACAACAGAAACACCCAACCACTGGTCACTACCTTGGATCATTTGATTGTTATTAGTCCCAGTGCACGTTGTATCGGAGAATGTCAGATATTTTGGATTCCATGTCACAATGCAACCAAGTATCCGTTTGAACAGTGGATTTTGACAGGATAATATAGCGGGTGGTTGGTCAAGGCAAATCCAATGCTTGAACAAGACGGTTCTGTTGGCATGGAATAGGGTTGTACAGACGGATTTCAACAGCTTCA
Organism: Paragonimus heterotremus; assembly: GCA_013368495.1. Taxonomy (NCBI): domain Eukaryota; kingdom Metazoa; phylum Platyhelminthes; class Trematoda; order Plagiorchiida; family Troglotrematidae; genus Paragonimus; species Paragonimus heterotremus. Next base: position 12,735 of record LUCH01003183.1, on the reverse strand, counting down.
GCTGTGGGTAGAACCGTACGCGTCGCTGTCGTCGATTTTTCGGCCTCAACTCAGTGGATTTTGCGAAATGCACCCGTCTCACTGACAGAGTAATTCGAGCCCACCACATACGACAGTATGGCACGAACAACAGATTGGGTTAATCCACAGTTGAGCCAAATTGGGTGGTGTTCCCACACTCGTTCAGATAAGCGTCTGGTCATGTGATCAGCGTAATAGGCTCCACGAGAACCAATGAATGATTATACACAGAACCAAGCAACAGAAGCATTTTATCTTTCATCCGTTAGTACAAAACGATAATAGATTTAAAGTGGACAAGTAAATTAGCCTTTGCAGGTACACTGACATGTAAGGTTTTCTTTTCTGATGGATGGAATTGGTCTATTTCACTGCGTTGCTGCACAGTCCTTTTTATGAACATTGCTAGTAAATCATTTTATTTGAATAATTTACGTACGAATACTTATTCTGAAGCAATGGTATCATCTGTGCAAATTTGTACGACTATTTTTGTCAAACAATCAATTATATTTCCTTTCTGAATGAGTGGTGTAAAATTACTGAAATGAATGTCCTTAGCAGTCCAACTACCCGTTCTGTGTACCCGGTGCCGAATTCATTCATCAACTTGATGACGTGGACGAACATCCAGAAAGCCTAATTCACTATTCATTTCGGTTTCCAACGAAAATTGCAAATGCGGAGTTAAATTTGACCAAGATGTCGACCGGATTTAGATCGTTTGCAAGTACGCAAAGGACGTCATCAATGTACCCTTACAAAAATTGCATTGGCCTACGGCCGAACTAAGGTGTTCGTTTTCCGCTTCTGCCATGAAAGTATCTGCAAACAGTGATTCCGTCAGCGATCTCATTGCGACGCTGTCCCACGGTCGATAAATTCCTTCGACGATCGTAAGCTGCACGTTACAAGTGCACAGACAAATTAACAGCTTCAGTTGGATCGTTGATATCTAGATATCTATGTCCTGGTCTTCGATGTAATCACACAGGGAGTATATGGTCTCCCTTACCTGGACGTTGGTAAGTAGGTATGTGACATCGAGAATAACCAATGACTGCACAGCTACGTTGATATGTTTGATTGCATTCACAAGATCAAGAGAGTCGCGGGAGATGTGTGTCGAAAGTTTAATGTGAAATTTAACTGAATGAGTAGATCAAATTATTCTTTCAAACGTATGTACGTATGTTGCTCATGAATCTTTCACCACAATCGCAAGTTACTTAATAGATGGCGTGAATTACACAACATTTCAGTGTGTTTAATATTAGACGAAAACCAACTGATATCTCTTCTATTATGTTAGGTAAAACAGTGGGCGGTTAGTTGCTTACTTTTGGCCTCTGCTGTAATTTTTGTAATGTTCAAGTGAAAATCGATAATTTTAAGTGGCTCAGTGTAATTATTGTGAATCTTCCTCTGTCTGCCTTTTGCTAGCCAGTCAGACACAAAATCTAACACTGGAACAGAATCATTCAGTGAGTGTTAATGTTACAATAATTGAAGTTTTCAATGAGAATGCGCGATATTTCATTCACTAACAAAAATCGATCAATCTCCAGGTATTACTTTATAAACAGCGTGAATTATCGAACACAGAAAACGTGATCTCGCAACATACCTTTGAACCCTGCAGCGCAATTAATAGAAAACTCTCTATTCAATGGGTGCACCATGTAAAATAGACCTCTATATAATTCGTGCAAATTGTAAGCTGGAAGCATCTACAATGAATATCCAACTTAATCTGTGAACATTCTATATAACTTTTGAAGTGCTTCTGATAAAATATTGAATACTGAATGATCTGCTAAACCGTGAGACCAAAAATATGTAGCATACATCATACTGTTTGACATCCGACTATTTTGGGCATCATTATATATTGACAACCTTACTTTATAATTGACGAGTTAAGTTTGAAAAATGTTAATTGAAACTTTTTTTCTAATTTAAGTATCAAAAGAAATAATTTATTAAATTGCTGATTTATACTGAACCATTAGTAGTAAGTTGGTACAAACTAGTCGATCTCGAAGACAAAACTATAATTTCCTTTCCAGTCTAATATAATATATAAAACGGGAAATAAATAATCTGAGTTGGGACGGTCCTGTTCGAGAAATTTACATTGATTCTATCGAATCGCATTACCAGTACATCGGACATATTTACATTCAGATAGAGAAGTAATAACTACCACAGTTCTTACTTGAAGCAGGATCTAGAAATATACACATGATTGAAAATTTGTGTAAAACCCAGATCGTTTAACAGAAGCCAGTGGTTTTTTCTAAGGTCAAACTTTCACTTCATTTGGGTAACGTACATTGGAAAAACGTTTTTTATAATAAAACTTTGCACAGGGATGATAAGTTAATGTTTCGTTTCTTTACATCATAGATATATATTCAATATCAGTGTGTTGCATTGAAAGCTTCTCGAGTATGGTGATATTTTTCGCCATCTTGATGTAACAATTCTAGTCAGCTATATGCTAATCAGAAGTGTCTGTCTATCAGATGATATAAATCGGTACTCATTCAAACCATGAGTTATGTAATGACCGTGTTTCATGAGTATAAACAAATGTATACGGGATGGGAATTACCTAGTGTGAATGCGGAATACTATCAACCTCAGACCTGTTTCATGTGCATAACTACATTGTTTAGTATATTTTCATTTTTCTTTTACACGATTGTGAACAAATGTACAACATTTATTCTGTTTTGGAACATTGTACAACATATTGCATACATGTAAGCTGTTGTACAGATTTTATGCATTCTGCATAACGTAATGTGTTATTAAACGTCCAGAAATTAGCAAACATGATACATTCACATACCTTCAGGTTCTACAATAAAATCGATTTTGATTGAAAAATATTAATCTTCTAGTGGATCGTATCGTTTATCACTTGTAATAATTATCAGTTTTGTGGCAAAATAAATAATTTTGAACTTGGGCTGAATTTAAAACAGCGACATCCCCTGTCTCATATGAAATCTACCAAATTATCTAAAAATTGACTGCCCTTGGAAGATTTCTCAAAAGTTCAGGCTGGAATCCACGGACACTACAAATGAGTATTGAAATTATATTATAAATATTGTAGTGGATTTCATAATTTGCATGCGACCCAACTGCGAAAACTTGTGAACTCCAGGCTTGGCTTCATAGGTCAACTGGTTTGAAGCTTACAGCGTTTGGGAATTCTCTTACTATGGCTGGTTAGAATCCAACCCAAGTCCAGATTATTCCCAATGGATTTGCAAATAAAAAGCGTGCTCTTACTCAATAAACGTATAACGTGAATAAGTCGGACACTAGGGAATGACGTGGGAATATAATTATTCATAAAATGAACGTCATCTCTTATCAAGATTGTTTTACTGGCAACCCAAACTAACTTTCTGCTCCTCCTCTGGATATTTGATCCACGAACAATACAATAACGATGCAAGACAGTTTCATCAACATGTTCTGTTTTTTGCAATATAATAATCAAATTCTCTCACTTTTATGATGACATGAGAAGAGTCACACATAAAAGTCAGACACACACACTAATATCATTGGTCATGATGAACTGTACGCACATGACCATTTCTGATTTCACCGAAGGTCAGTAAGCATAATGTTATTGGTTTTGTTTGCAGGCTTGAGACAAATCAATCGAATTCATTAGTGTGCATGTCTACCTAAATCAAACTGGTGAACCTATCTTAACTCCACAATGTGCCAGAAATATAGTTTTCGAGAAGACCGTCCTGATTTAATTTTAGGAATAAAACAATGAATGTGATTAACTTGCTCTCTTCGTGATAGATATCAGGCTAGTAACAAGCGATAGATCAACGCTTCTTCTAAGAGGATAAAACAAATGGACAAACCGGACGGAACATTGAGCTGAATAAATATTTACACAAATGAAACAGGGTAAAGTAGGTGGTCATTGGTCTTCGAAATGTGAAAACCTCACTGCTTTGGAGGCCTAAGTAGTAAAACGTGTTGAACAGGTATTGATTTCAGGAATGAAACAATTATTAAACAGGAACATATGTATAAGGATTCATTAACCACGGTTCATGGCGAACGCGTTTTTCACATGGCCTTGTGATGAACTGGGAATTAAGCTGCACTCCTCACTTGCAATCAGTTCTCCTAGAAGTAGGTGTTATACAATGCAAAACATCCGCGATATTAGGGTTTAAAGATCAGTGATGAGATATTTGGGAAGTTCAGTAACGGTAACCTTTTTTAACAAGTTGACTGTTCAGAACACAACATCACGGGCAAGTTATAACACCTTATCTTACAACCATTTCTGGTGGCATTTCACAGAGGCTTTGTGAAAAAAACCAGATTGACGAGCTAGTTAATTTATTTCCAGACATACTCATAAGTCGCCGGGAAGATGGTTCTATTCAAAGAGCTATCTATAGGAAATCTACATGGTCTGGTCAATACCTGAACTTTAGTAGCTTCACACCGGTCCATCACAAACGCGCACTGGTAAATACATTATTCACACGAGCAAGACGAATCTGTACACAAGATAGACTTGCAAAGGAATTAGACTTGATCACGTCTGTACTACAATCTAATGGGTATCCGAAAAGGTTTATAGATAGGCATAGTAGATCAAAACCACCTTCAGAACAGGTGGCCACAGTGAGGAAAAAGAAGGTTTATATAGAACTGCCTTTTAAAGGTGATTATAACATGCACCAAACAACTCAACGACTAGTGAATTCAATTAAACGAACATTTAATGCAGCGGAACTCTGTATGCTAGCCCGGACCCAGAAACTACCTGTCCCTTCAGTCAAAGGAGATCAACCTGTCGGTGCCACCTCACATTGTGTCTACCAATTTACATGTAACTGTGAAGAAAGTTACATAGGCAGAACCGAGAGGTGCCTGATCTCCAGAATGAAGGAGCATCTACACAAGTGGGTACAAAACTCGGTACTACAGAAGAACGACAATGTGTTTGAAACATGCAAGCAACCAGCGTCCGCAGTTGCAAGACACGTCCTGACCACCGGACACGTTATCGACCCAGTTTGTGCATTCAGAATCCTATCACGTCACTCGAATCCAAAATTCTTGCGGTTTGCTGAAGCTGTCGCAATCAATCGACTAAATCCGGCCCTGTGTGTTCAGAAAAAGTTACTCGTAAACTTGACCCTTCCCTGGACTTAGTGACCTTTCTTAATCCACCGACTGACTATCCAACCTACCCCCTATCTGTTCGATATAAAACAACCGTTTCATGTTATTGTAAATTTGGTACTGACGAATCAATACGAAATGCTTGCATCTACCAGTTTTCGTTTTCTAACTGTTTTGTTTAAACTTCTGAAGGGAATGAACTGTTTTAATTTATTTCAGATAAAACAATTGTGGCTATTTAGTTACAAAAACCGTATGAATGGGATCAGACTGTTTAAAAATTACTCATTTGCAATATCTGACAGAAACATCTTAAGTCGGTGAGTACATTTTCAAATGTTGGACTTGCCTCAAGCAGACAGCTGTTGTAAATTCAGGATGATGAACCTTTGCAAAAATCAGCTGTCGAAAACTTAACAATCCAAAACAAGAGGTTCTTGGTGTCATCAGGAAATGTTAATCAATTCATGTCACTAACGACGACAAAAGCAGTGTCACGATGAATAGTAACATAATGCGTTGGCGCCGTTAGCTGAAAAACACTACGAAGACTTCAATAAGCACAATAACAACGTTATTGCCGAAAAAATCTGAGCACACACCAGCAAGTTCCTTCAGATTATAGAAGAACTACTCAGGCAGCGCACCTGGCTTACTCTCAATCCGAAGAGGAACCGTTCCTCACGAATCTATGGTCATCCAAATGTGCATAAAACTGACACACATGCATGTATACCAGTAAAACGCGGCATGGATGTTCTTAGAATGTGATAGCTCTTTCAACGCAGAACCTGGTTTGTCATCCTCAGAAATAGTATCTGGTTTCGAGCTAAGTTTACACTCATCCTTGTCCACATTCGGCAGAACTTGTACAAACAAAAGAAGGGTTTGATTATGCGTTTCCCGGTTGCATCTGTAGTAGCCAATTTTGTCATCGGATATCAGGAAGTTATTAGCTGAGCAGCCCCCATGAATCGGGTGGCGATTCCGGTGGTCTCACGGCTGAAGTCCTTAAAACCGCAGAAAATAAACACTTCATAACAACACTCAAGAGGAATACGATGCATTCCCCAGACGGAACTCTATGTTCAGGTAAATCCGAAAATGTGGGATGAAGGCCACAACAGTGCCGATGGTACACAATTTTAACACCAGTATAGATGGCCGTCCCGATACACCACCGTTTCATAAGCACTGAATGCATACTTTCTTAGTCCTCTGTCTTATATTTGGCTAATCACCGTGGTTAATCTACGGAGCTAACCGCCGTTAACGTGTGCATTGTGTGAAACATGCTAATGAAGACACTAGCTGTTTGCACTTCAATGTCAAGTTGGACGTGAAATCGGACACCGATTACCGGTAGGAAACGGAGGTAAATTCCGCCCCTCATACCATTGAGTAGCCATTTTGAAATATATGGCCAATGTAGCAAAATACACAACAATGTCCCATCTCTAAATCTTACCTTAGTATCACTAAGCTTCAGTAAACCGACGGAGAGGTGATAAACGTTGTGTGGATCAGTAAAACACGTCAATGGTTATCTGGAATATGTGAATGTTATACGTCTCACAAACGTGATCACTGGGGATAACGAGCAACCGTTGTGATAGAGAAGACCACTAAAATCGAGTCCAAGCTAAGCTCCACGCTCGAGAATCAGAACGTTAAAAAGCTAACGGGAATTTTACTCGAACCACCATATCCGTACATCCCTTTGATCAAGAGACTCAAACTGTAATTGACTATTTGGGCGGACGGCGAAACTTCACTAAAATCATGTATGTGCCAACTGCCCTGTACACGTCAAGCCAATTATGTGTGAACAAACGGCATTCGGAAGTAAAAATGAAACGCATTAATGACAGATGTTTTGTTGGGCAAATTAAAAGTTTCATATTTAGTGCGAGTTGACAAACCAGGCAATCAGAATTTTGCGTCATATAGCCACACAGTCACTACGCTGTGCAATTGGTTTGAGTAAAATAAGCGATTTGTGGCAACAAATTTTAGCATTCAGACTGCATAAAATCACGGCTGTCGAATCAATCCCATGGTTAATCAAGTTTGAGAGGAGATATTAGATTTATACATGGGAATTAGTTGAATAAACCACCACGGAAAATCCTTGCCTAACAATGTAAAACTACCGTGATAGGTTGGATAGTGAAGAGAGAATGAACATCTCGTTAACAAGTTTATTCATAACTGAACTAGAAAAGAGAGCGTACAGGCTAAAACGTGTTATGACAACGAACCATCAGACGAGAAGTGTTGTCATTGCGCGGCTGAAAGAGAAAAATAAAATCATGAGTTGACTCCAGATTGGCGAACAATTGCGTCAACAGAGAAGATGCAAAAGATGCAAGTATTAGCGTTCAGATGTCAGAAAGTACAGGTTCATCGACACCTAGTGAAACGTCGTCTTCACATCAACACGGATATTGAGATCTAAGTCTACACGTTTCAAGCTACACAAGCAACCTGAAACGTGACTCCAATTACATTTCTGATATGGTCTACTCATATTGTCGTTCTGTTGGTGCTTTACTCATCCAAAATTTAATATGATTGCCGCTGTTCTTTCGCGACCGGCGTAGTGTCCAATAAATATGGTGTGACCTGCATCTCATCGTTTCATCTAACCATTCTGTGTCGCTCCTCACTCACTGACATTCTCTCACGTCATGTGCAACAACGCTGGAACTCCGCTGATACTGACTAC
>LUCH01003182.1:44347-71812 GCA_013368495.1 Paragonimus heterotremus | reverse complement strand
AGGCAGACAGAATTAACTTGCCTTCCACTTTCGTTCAGTGCGAGATCTGGATCATATCACATATTGAACTGTACTAACTTTTAACGTTTTCTTAAAAAAAACTATTACATGTGACTAGCGCACGTCAAAATTGAATTGAAACTTTCGATTTTAATTACATACAACATCGTTCTGCGATAATCATTCATTCTTCAGAAGGAAGATTTTGTGTGGTAATATTGAACATTTAATGCTCATCCAAGTTGAGCAACTGAACTGCGCATTTGTATATCGTTTTTCACAGACCATAAACTTAAAGATGACACGGAGAAACAAAATTAGCTTTGCAAATTAACTAGGCTTACTGAACCGTTGTTCAAAGCAAATCATGCAGCATTTGTTTTCTGTTACAGTACACGTAAGACACCATGGTTGAAGGTATTTTTAGATTGATGAGACAGGCTTTACAAGATGAACAGATTTCTTCGGATGTAGATTAGAATTGACATTTATAAGCTAAAACTCAGGCGACGGGGGTGACTAACCAAACATTTCATTCGCAGATAGCGGTAACCAAAAAAGAGGCTGCCTGTAATTCTGTCAAAATATATTCGTGACTGGGTGGTCCATTTTATGTGGTATACGCAATGGTGAGGCTGATCACAAGTGATTTGAAGTATGTCTAAACAGAACGAGCATTTGCCTTATTAATACAAAGCACTATATCGGAATCTGACAAGTATTGGACAGTTAAGCGAGTTTGAATGGACGAAATGGCGAAATGCGCACTATCTACGAAAAGGCGTCAAATGGTTTTGTGTGTGTGTTATTTACTCCATTCATCTAGATAACTGGTAGAAAAGTGTAAACCTGAGAGTAGCTGTGTCATGAGCTTACTGTGTTAATATTTTTTATAGAGAATTATTCAGTTCAATATTACTAACAAATGCGCAAGAAATCGTGAAGTGACTCAATAAGATAACCATGGTTTTTCATTATTGTGCAATATTAGGCACACGATAAAGATTTTTATACAAAATTTGAGACATTCAGTTTTGATTTTTCCAGTTTGTCAAAGCTGCAAGCATCTCGGTTATTTCCACCAGATATTTACTTTAAACATTCGGTTAAGTAAGTTTAGTACATGGAGGAAAAACAGTGAAACGAACAAACGAACGTCATGTAAGTGTAATCAGGGTAGGGTAAACGACTTCAGAATCACGGCAACGAAATTGATTGCCTCGAAAACTTCTGCTAACAGAGAGCCGGTGCGTGACGTTTGATTAACGACGTTCCGGAAAGCGCCTTTTCGAGGTTATGTTTGCACAATAAGGATATGAAGAAGTGAGGAGGTCAATCATATGACCGATTGCAGCTAAGTATTTTGCAATCGAACACACCGGAATCTTTTGTATTCTGGCAGGCTGAGTCATTACTGGCATGCGCTGAATCATCAAGTTTTCCCGTCACAAGTTTTGGTCTGTTCTGTCAAAATATGGCTGGAGCACCTGCAGGCTTACTCTCAGATGGCGTGAGAGTAAGATTCCACTTTACGGAACGATGAAGGTAATGAAGATTAATCCACTGGGTGGAACTTAACACGTGTCTTTCTGTTAAGAGACGTCAGAAAATCAAGATTCACGTCTACTCGCGTTTGTGGGGGAAAATTCGGAAGATCATAGGTTATCTTAATTCTACTTTCAACGTACTGATGACACCTCCGATTTGTATCAACCAACCCGTATACTTCAATCGCAGACGTCGTTTTAATCGATTCTAGTCCAAGTAATTTGATAAGTCTTTACAAAGTTTTCTGTAATCTGCCACCTAACGCCTGGTTAAACTTCAGACGCTTACTCCGGCTCTTCCTATAAAAGTTATCCGATACCTCTCCGGCAAGTTTTGCTTACTCCAGACATTAGGACTGCTTTAACTCCCGCCACCCAGAGTTTAGAGGCTCGTTACACGAATGCTTCACAGAGGAACAACTTGTGGAAAGAACCCACTGGTCATCGCGGATTGCAACAAGAACAAGCTCACTTTTTCAAGCTGAATTTTGGATTACAGTTAAAAAATCTACTGTGTACTACAAAATCTCGCAGAAAGCCGACGGAGAGAATTCACATTAATTTCAAATTCGATTCCAGAAGGGTTTACAGATAAAGAGCCATGTAAAGAAACTTACAATATATAGTCAACCAGAGGTCGGCAATATTTTGACCAGCGTGTGTGTAAATAAGGAGAATTTTCAACCGGTCTCTTTTGGAAAATACAGTTTAACCCGCAGATCAATCAGGTGGGACGTTGACAGCGGTACATATTGCTGGTGCGACCGAGCTTCACCAGTTGTATAACACGAAGCTTTGTTTGTCAGTAGTTTAACACGGCTCGTGCGTGTAAAACCAAAAAGTGGGTATAAACGCCCGGAAGACCAGAGACAAGAAACGATTACTGGAAATGTATATATGTACTATGCGTGACATTTCACCGAAGAGAGTTTGACTACTTTTTTTCCAAGAGTACGATTACACAGCGATCCTGCAAAATAGTATTTATGTTCGTTGTCCTGTAATTTCACGTACTTGGATTGCAATGAACACCATCCATGACCAACACCCTTTGAAGTCATAAAAATTGGTGCCAGGAAGAACGTGAGAACGAAGATACGATGGCTGAAGTCGATGGAAATGAAGACTTTCGGACATTCCCGGAGGACTTCGAGGACGGGACCGAGGTGGTCGGCGTCAAGACCGACCGACGGAAGTTGGCGCTGTGAGCACATATGTACACTGACATACTGCATGTTATGACTGACCTCAAACCGGACCGTGATTGTTTCCCACTCTTCCACTCTTTTTCACCAGTCAACACAGACAGTCAGCGGCAGTCGCGTCTTAGGCTGTCATCATTCAAAACAATAGACCGATACGGGTGGTTGAAAGCAACTGCTAACCAGCAATTAAATGGTGGATTACCGCTAACAAATTGACTACCGTTACTGAACAGATACTGGGTATCCCCACTTCTTTCAAAAGAGCAGTTTTTATCGATGTGTATGTTTGGTTGTGTAGCCCTCATTTGAATTACTCAAGCAAATTCCTCCAGGTTGGTTTCATGACACATAGACTCTGACTTTATTTTACACAGACTATGGGCAGCATCATTTTTAGAAGTTCATCATAAAAATTTGATCATGTGAGTCTTTATAGTTAAACTGCGTAAATCTGACTGCTTCAAAGTGGAAGGTCCTCGCTCTTTCACGATATATTTTGCTATCTCCAGAATAGTAGTAGCATATGAACAATGACCTTTCAGTCATAGTGTGCTGGTGTGCTGTTTATGATGGATTCTTCGGATTAATAAAATTGGCTTTGAGTTACTTACCATTTCTTCTAGTCCATCTAAACGAGTGAATGCTCCAAGGAAGCAGAATTCAGAAGTAAAAGAAGGAAAGTCCACAAGGTTTGCGTTCAGTTTCTACGCTTAATTTGTTTTTTTAACATGAACTATATAGAAGTTCGTCAGTCAACTTATCTGATATGTCTTTGTACGTGTTGAGAGTTTTCGGTAAACAGTAACATTTTAACTTATACCGCGTACTTACGTGGCATGAAGTGCTCGTATTAAAATGGTCCAGTTGAAACTCTAATTGTCAAGTCATCTATTAATTATTATTTGTAAACCTGATCCCATTAACCTTCTACGCCATGTCGCCTCGAGGTCGCATCTTAATCGGTAAAGTACACCCATTCCTTTGATGGACAGTGGCTGTTCTCTACGTAAGTCTGCTATCTGTTGACACACTGAATTTCGTTTTGAAAGCGTGTTCCAGAAACCTGCAGGTCTTCCCGCAAGCGTTAAAGTCTGGCCTTTGTTAAACAGTTACCCTCTTACGCATATGTGTCAGAATTTCCATGACATCTTGCGAATCACGTGCATGAATGCGAGTGTTTGTGAATCGATTTTGTTTCACTGTAGACTGACTAGGCGCCATTCTGTTCAACATATTTTACGTGCACATATTCCAACTAAGCATTATGCTTCACAAATGAAACGGCGTACTTCGTGGTTAATCTTCATGAGTAATGACCACATTCATCCCATTACTGGATAGTTATTGAATATCTTTACTCTCCTCCAAACCAGAAATTTCAAACCCGGTTTGCATTAGAACCGGTGCTCTGAGGGATATTTCACTTGCAACCCTTAGCTTGCCTGCTGGGACACACATGGACTCATATGGTAGCACTACTGACGGTGAAGCGATGTTTAACAGGTAAACAGATCAGGACTATGCACTCATTTTTTCCCTCGGTCCTCGTGATTTTAGTCAGTTTGGTTTATCTGGGTTGGACTCCGCAGTCCCCAGGTATCCTGTACCACACAGTAAATATCTGGTTCTATATGCAGGTGGAATGAAAATCACCAGCTAGTGGTTGCTACACCAACGGATGTTTGTCGACACGTCTTGTTTAAATTTGTACAGACATGTACAGTTGTTCAAACATCGTTCGAACGATAGATGTGCGTCCGATCTATGCGTATTCTATCATACAGCTCTAGGCCGTCTGACTTAACTATACGACATTCCGGGAACTAATCATGCTTAAGTAATTAGCTACACAACCATAGGCAACCTGACACTCACTTGAGATATTTAATCTGATTATACGTTTGTCAAACGCATGTCTAAATACTCACATGAACGAATTAGCGACCGTGGTTGTTTTGCAGATGTGGCCTTTACTTATTTTCAAGCCGTCTATATTCAGAGGTAAATTTTTTTGTCTTACGCAGTTATTAAAACTTACAAATGTTCCAGCAGAATGAATTGTGTTCAGCATAATACATCTTTTCCAGAATTGTATGAACGTGTAAAAGTGTCCAGTATGAGTAAGTGGACACTGTATGCTTCAGGAAGAATTCAAAACCTTAGGCTAACTTGGAGGCATTCTGTCATCCAACTTCGCTAATGCTGCCTTTAATGAGGTTGAAAATGTGTAAACATTAGGTTGTTTACTAACTGACACGTCAGCCGGATTAATGGGGAAAAAGCGTGACGTTCATGAAACCGGAACGGTACTTTGGTGACATGGAATTCAATCAGGCGGACTGCGTATCGACCATGATCGTGATATTCGCGGACGGACGCAACTTTAAACAGGGTCAAATACCATGTTTGACGGTTACATGAATATTCAAAAATTCATCAATCGAATCAATGAATACCATCAGTGAAACTCAGAGTTGATATTAGACACCTGAAGGAAGTTGTTAGCTATAATCTCGAACTGTGCAAAAATTGTACACTTTCAGTGCTCATTTATTCCGTGAACAGGTTTATTTATCACAAAGTAGCCAGAATGCTCACTGACGCTTCAGATGTTTTAGTCGTGACATTTAATATTGTTGAGGAGAGAGATTTTTCGGAAGTTTATGGGTCCAAAGTCACAGTTAATCTTGATGAAAACGATCCATTGCTTTCTCGACTTTTTCTTAACAATGAAACCCTATTGTAAACAATTTCATCTGGAGCCCGTTCAACAATTTAAAGGCAGTCCGAAGAAATTGTTCACGGTCCATGTTCGTGTTTTGCAGTATGTTCTTGTTCGTTAGACCGCTGCCGTTTTTGACAAAGTTAGCTGATGCGGAGGGCTGGGTGGCATGAATCCTATACGTCCCGCACGGAACATGAATTTCCCACCGTTTTTATACTCAGAAAGAAAAAATTGCACATTGATTCATGTTTGCATGATTTAGTAGATAAAATTCTTTTGAAGTGTCAAAACTCACTTTTCAAGATCCTTTTTTTGTGTACTTTTATGATAAAGATTTTTCTAGGATAACGAACACTTTTTTGTCAAATGTTAGTAGGGTGGATTTTGGATTATTGTACTTCCAGTTGATTTCTACGGCATCTACTGCGTCAATTAGCGCGATTTTGGGTGTTGCAGCTTGCCCAATACTAATTAATATGGAACATTCAAACAGCCGTTCAAGAAGCTTAATTTATGTTTCCGTTAGGATCATTCAAAGTCTGTCCCTTGAAACCTCCTCACATAAGATTAGGCTCTGATGTCCTGCTTATGACTAGTGTGGCTCAGAAACCTCTGAATTTGATCATAAGACTTGATAAGATCTGTAGTGCAGCTGTAGTACTTTAACTATTCAGAACAAGCACTCGCTTACTTACAGTAGAAAGTTACACATACATACAACGAACTCATCTAGGACTAGCTTCCATATGAAATAGAAGTTTTGGTGTTTAACTGGGTTCAAATGTGACATTTCCAAACTCCATTATATATATCAGCTAGCAGAACGATTACTGAGTGTTGGCGTGCTATATCTGTCATTGGTTTGCATACTAACGAAGCACCCATATTTCGCAACAGAATCTCCTCCAACTCATTAACTTTATCTTAGTAGACATCACGACTTGGGTAATTCATAACAAACCATTAACGGCCGCTACAAGTTGTTATCCCAACAAATATCTGAAGACGAACAGCAACGAAGCGTTCTCTTAAAACCATGATTACAGCTAATAAACTAGACTGTGGGCAAACCATCTCTTTAATTGGGGTCTGTCTTCTGTTAAATGCGTTGTGAAAAGCTGTGATAACGGCTTGCTCTGCAGAGATGTGCAAGTCGTCCCAACATCGGCAACTGCTGTGAGTAATTCGGAATTATATCACACGAGACTGCCGTGGAGCATATCTAGGCACCACGGGATGTATACGTGTCATGCTTTTTATCGGTGCACCTGTTGCTTATCTGTATTAATGTACCTTTGCAGATTCTGCCGCAACCAATCCTAACAGGTTGTTTGTCAATGTTTTAATGAACTTTCAGTTTTACGCTTTTATACCTGAATATATTTTCTCTGTGGTGTTTCGTTTTGTCTTCCGTGGTCTGACCAGCGGAAGTAATACACAGACTTTCAGCCTTCTTCTGTCCTGTACAAAGGCGTGAATCTGTAAACTTATAACAGTCCGCTACAAATCAGTCTTCTAAAACATTACTAGAGCAATGAGGAACATTCTTTGTTCACAAGAACCCATGTAACTCGCAACTGTAAAATTCTAGACAGACGAAATTAAAAAGTTCAATCACATTGATTGATACGACCGTTGACTGACCCACTCTTCCCAACTTGGAAATGCTTTGAATGATATCTAAAGTTTCGACAAATAACAAAGATTAGTCTTTAATATTGTTGACAATAGGAGTAAAGTTTGCAGTTCGGTTATCTGCCCGCTGACTTTATAAGTTAGATTACTAACGTTCCATCAAAGCACCGAATGGCGTTCTTAATGATGAGGTTCACGAGCATGAAACTGTATGCTCACAGCCATTGTGCAGTGATACATCTGCGAACCTAATATTATGCTCGACGAGAAACTCCCATATAAATTGCTAGTTGTCACTTATTTTATACAATGCTAGAATCTAAAAAAGTACGGCGTGATATGTTTTCCATGAAGACTAAAGTTCATTGTCTTATCCACGAAAGAGAATCCGACGGCCTTTTTACTTACTGGATGAAACAGATGGATATGTCTATAGCGTTTTACTAGTTTTGCCCTCCGAAACATATGCGTTTAAGATTTGCCACCTTACGAGCCCTTCCCTATTTGTGTTGAGTATGTATTCAGTAAACCGTAAGCACAATAACTAAGTGTATACTTCAGAAGTTTTATTTGAAAAATATTTGGCGTAAGTTCAGATAGTGGTCGATTCCAGCTATTTATGTTTGAGGACGTTCATTTGCGCATATGATGTCAGCATTCGATGAGTCAAAGTGGATGCAAATAATGAGGATAAAGTAATTTATTCAGAAAAGCTGAGAAACCCCTTGCTGTGAATGGTTGCTTTGTGAGAAAAAGTAAACCTCAGTGCTTCCGGTGTTAATCAACCTTAGTTTTGTTGAACTGGCATGGATTATTCTGTGAACGCCATGCAGCACTAAAGTGAAGAAGTCCAGTTGGCAGCACATTCTCGGCTTCCTTTCGACTAAATCCCCTGGGAGGTTCTTTTTTTCTTTTAATGCCTGAAACACTTGAAGAATTTATTTTGTTTCGATGCTTGTTCTAATAAAATCCGGTGCAGCGCCAGAGTGGAATTGTCAGTGAGCTGAAGTGTCAGGTTGCTTGTGTAACTAACAAAAATAGACGCAGTCTTCCACAAATTATTTGCTGACCTCGTGTCAGTAAGCTATTAATTCAATCTCGTTGCAATGAGAACAATTTGGTGAATATATTGCTGGAACTTACCTAAGAGTACTGCTGTCTTACTGCTTTGTAGTTGACGGGGAGGCGGCTGGTATGTTACAGCATTGTCAGAGACCTTAAATGAGAAATTACAATGCACACTGTGATGTATATTCGCCATATATGCAGGAAAAAACAACTCATTGGTCCCTGGCCTTAATTTCTGAACCATGCAAAATGACATTTACAGAGCCGTCGATTATGCTGCTATGTCACACGCTCTATATATTCTACTTTACTAGTATGAGCAAAAAATCTGTGAATATAATTCCGGAAGACGCAACTACTCAGTCTTCCAGGTCAGGAGGTCGATGCTTACATACTTACTTGATCACCGTACTTGAATGCATTGAGGTTCTGGGAGGATCACGTCAAGAACATGTTCTAGATTGTAACATAAAGGATAAGTACTACCTCCTCTATGTGTGAGGTAGTTCGGGGCCACCGGTGTGCAAATGGAGAAATCTATGTCACATTTAGATTGTCATGCTAACCATTGAACATTCTCGGCTCCTATCATCTCTCTTTCAACGAAATCCGGTAAACATGTCAATTTGAAAATTTGTGTTTGATAATTCGAATGTGGTATCCATCGAATAGTTCCACAAAGGCAGCATCCAATGGTATTCTCCGTTCCGTCAGCTGTTCAGTTGTTGTTTGTATTTATTTCACATATTTAAGCTAATCTGGCTAGCCGCCTTACTGTATTAAGTGATGCTGCTTTGAATTATTTGTGTATAAAAATCATTAAGTGCTATTTATAATAACTCCACCATCTAATACAATGATGGTAGATCGTCAATACATTGTGAGTAAAGCTGAGACTTGGTCTCCTTTCATTATCAACAAATGGTTTAATTTCCAATATATACGTTCTTGACTGACTTCAGAACTGGTTAGCCTTAATAAGGAATTTCTTCGGAAAGCATGCTGTACATTCTTATTTATCGATTACCCAAACTAACTCTTAATCACGGTGATACCCAAAATTCCTTTTATGCCTCTGATGGAAACATTAGATACGATGATCAGCAAATGTAAAATTGCATGGTGTAAGTTCTGGACTACTACTTTGGAAGAAAAGAGTTTGTAGTCTGTTCTTCAAGTTTGCCTATAATTATCAATTTGGGCAAACAGCAGTGCACCAATATCGGAACACGTGACATCTTCCGACTGTGGTTTCTATTAAATAAGACGTGCTGGCCGACATATTACTGAAAGTTACGGTGAATGGTGAACAGACAAACGACCAAAGTTTTAACTACACGTCGAACTATCCAGTGATATGTTTGTGAATTTGGCAATGTAGAATGAAGATGAAAAAAGATGTGATAAGCCGTATCACTGAAATGGATTCAATGTGATTCTCACAGTGAACGAACAATCTAGAAACATTGACAGGAGATGTTTATTTAAACCCCCAGACATCCGCTTTAGAGTGAAATTAAATAACAGATTTCACTCGTTGAGCTGTTGCAACCTCTCAAACGACTGAGTCGATTTGTGGATTGAGATAACTCTTTCGTTAAACGAATTAATAGAAAAAAATAGTGAAATATTTTCCTAATGTTTCTGGCTTTTACAACTCGTTGACAATATAACGAATATAGGTAAATAACGAACTCTGTGCTTCTGCATTTAGACAGTGTTATGCTCCCACTAAACATTATTCGGAAATTATGGAGAAATGGAAAATAGTGAAAAGTTCTTTACTTTAAATACTGTTAAGTGGTAAAGACTGGACATATTACCATGGAATGTACAGTCTGGTGAACTAAACATTGTCCAATAAGTACCTATGTTTTTACAAGCTGATATCAAATCGGCTGATGTATTTCTTGTTTAATGTCTGCTTGGTATTTAGCCGCAATAGATTCTTACTATGAATTCTAATCAGCTAGCTTAACAGTCTTCGTATAAAACAGAAGCCACTAGGTCGATTTCGAAGAGCTTTGCTCTAAATAGTTCTTATCTTTAATTATACAACGAGTACATGGATACCGTACGAACAACAGGAAGCCCAAGGTGACCGTGTTACGATGGAAGAAACAGACACAGACCTCACCGAATACCTC
Organism: Paragonimus heterotremus; assembly: GCA_013368495.1. Lineage (NCBI taxonomy): Eukaryota > Metazoa > Platyhelminthes > Trematoda > Plagiorchiida > Troglotrematidae > Paragonimus > Paragonimus heterotremus. Next base: position 61,485 of record LUCH01003182.1, on the reverse strand, counting down.
AGAGTTTCGGTCATACATTTTTTGTCGATGTCCTACAAAAAACGGTTGATTTAGTGTAGCCAAATTTGAGTGTACCTTAGCTGAAGTTGCGGAGCCTTCTCGATTTTCGGATATTTTACAGATAAAATGTTAGGTTTTGATTACTTCAGGATGGTCCTAAACAACGCAGTGTTAGTTCATTGAACACTAGTCTGTGTTTGTAATTATTTGCCGTTCGAACGAAAACAGCTGATAAAACCGACAGCGTCGACCAGTCAAACTGGTGTATGATGGAAAATAAGAAAGATGATTAGCGGTAGACAATAAAAAGACAAGTCCTATTCCACCACACACTCTGTTGTCACTCACTAATTCCGCGAACACAATGATGCTGACCTGTTGATGTGCCGTGAATTATTGGTTATCAGGGTGTCCGTTAGAAATGAAGAAGTCTGAAGTAAACATTCCCAATAGAAGTAGACATGACAACATCTCTGCTCGCACCATCCTCCTCGATAGTATGTAAGCAATCTGTCATCTGAAAGTTGAGGTACAGTTTTTAACAGGTACACTGGCAGAAAAATCTAGTCCACTGAGCTCAAACAATTGTCGTGATAAGTTTAATAAGGATCACGGAAAATAAACTCATAATACGAAAGTGAAACTTATATCAGACCTGAGAAGCTACATTTCCATATGTCTGTTCAACTTTTGGCAGCAAGAACATTAGTTGAGGTTTTAATGTCTTCCTAATCACAGCTGTCTGGTATAGTACGATGACACAAGACATAGCCAAAAGGTAAATATTGCAAGCACTCATCAAAAACCTGATGATAGTGACAATCTCTTCACGTCCATAAACAGTAGCCGGATTCTGTCAGTCGGTAGATCTTAGGCACAGGTCATTTATCAAACAACTCTAGCAGTTCCTGTGATCTCGGTATATAGCCAAGTAAAATTTCTTGCCTCCACTAGGAGTTTACAGTTAACTACTTATAAGCTTCTGTGGCCTTCACGTAAAGACTTGTCAAGTAATATTTGCTCGCGGTAGCATTTTTAAGTAACGCGACTCACCTCAGGTACTACGAACAGTAGATTGTCCGTTTTACAGGTATACTTTCCATCTTTCAATTTCTGCGTATTCATGTTTGAATAAGCGCATGAAAGGAAATTATTTACCAAAACACGTGTTTTCAGCGCACTTGTAAAGAGTTGTTAAATTTATAGGCCAGTTGTGCAGGCCACTGTTTAGATAACTGAATTCAAAATATTACAGTGAAAATGAAAAAAAGTCATAAGTAATTACGTATTACAGATCACCAGGCAGATTATGAACCTTGGAGAACAGTATGGTGTTAATGACTTTGTGAGGGACAAACTTAGTTGACGTAAAACGTCAGCCCGTCCACTTTAGCCCCACTTAACCCAGACTATCTCAGTGGCTAGTAGAGGTGTTTGAGATGACGAGTTCGTAAGTGGCCCCATTGAGTCTGCGATGTTGTTCTGATTTTGCCACTCCAGTGACGTCAACTACTATCGGAATTCACAAGGTGCTTCACTTAGAAGTGATACATCAGGTGACGAAGTTCCTTGTGAGAAATTATTGTTTATCTGTACTCCCACAAAGAGGACGGCCAAATCGAAATGTATTCCTATGGACGTACAGAAACACTAAGTGATACCTTCTGAACCTAGCAGATGTGGTTGTATTTCCATGGTGAGTTTTACAGGTATAATGACCGCGTGACAGCGGATTCACTTCTGGACCCGTTACCTACAGACAGTCTTGTAAAATGTTCAGATAGACGAACTCGTTGTGTCATCAGTGATTGCAGCCTTCAGATGTAACATGGAAACAACAGAGTTTGTCTGAGCTGAAACAGTGACACCCTCCTGACAACGAACTGCAACAAGGCGCAGTTGGGTTAACAGAATGGTGCGGGCCAGACGACTGACGTCATTGGACTTCCTTCACTCTTCCGTCAGACACGGATATGTTACAAGTTTGAGAAAAACTATTTGTAACAGTAACTTTTCTTAAATCAGGTAGAATATTCTGATAATTTCTGGAATTTATGGCCAGCAGCATGATAGAACTGCGAGCAATTAGTGACCAAATTTGCAATAAATGATAAATTTCAAGTCAAAAATGTTATTCCCTAGGTATGCTAATTATTCTAATTAATAAATAAAATATTCGTGCCAAACGAACAGATTCGTAAGTCTACGACAATCAACATTCAATTATAAAAGAATTCAAGTTAGATGTCGAAAATAAGATTTTTCCGCTCAACAGAGTAAGGTTTATCTGAGTAGCCGTTCGCTGTGGTTTACTAAGAAATGACACATACTGTGCATCAGCTTACCTGTATGTTTCTTCGTACTAATACATCAAGTATGTATTACATTTCGGAAGTTATCTACGTTGCTGATACAAAAGGCCTAATTTCAAAATCTTATAACGTTCAGTTCAATGGACGCCATTGTTGTCTGCTTGACTCCTGATTTTAAATAATTACACTTTCCGCAATGATTTAACACGGAAGCCGCTGAAGCTATTGGTTACAAAAGGCTGAGCTGGTCGGGCTAAAATTAACAGTTTATGTTTCTCTCCTGATCCATCTAGACATACAAGTTGCAATTCAAAGTGGCACCCTACCATGTATGATAATCACCTGTAGACACCTGTAGCACACTTTCGAAACAACTGTAAATCCAGAATTCAAACCAGAATTGTAAGTGTGACTGCGCATACATTTTATCAACCATTTATGCCAAATTTCCGATTATGGTTATTAGTAAGAATCAACAACGCATGTTAAACAAATCGGCTGTTCAGTTATAGTTTCTAACATGAAAAGATATTTTTTTTCCGGCGCATATCAAGCAATCAATACAGGTTCAACTCCATTCATCATATTCCTTCTGGTTGAATGACAGATATACACAATTAATTCTCACATTTTTGTGTGTGAAGGTGTTAATGTTAGGGAAGAAACTTCACAAATGATCAAAAACTTCACGTGTGACATGAGGCAATATGAAGCGTATATAAGGGCCTTACAGCATCTTCTTAGCCTGTGTTTATTGCTTGGTGAATAAAACAAAGTTGCATCGGGGTTGGCCTGGCTGTAAGATGCGGAACCAATCCATCCAGATAGGTATTCTGAAGAAAACGTTTTGAGAACTGCTAGGATATTCACTAACATCCAACTCGGGAATGTTCGGACTAACTATGACAAGCGTAAATTTTACTCTACTAATTGGAGTCTAGCGTATCAGCTTTTTCCTTTCACTGAGCACATAGTTAATTCCGTTTTTAAAGGCAAATTTGAAAGCTGGTAATCTAGGAAAAACTTTCGGAAATATATTCTAATTGCACGTTCAAACCTTGTCAATCCTCAGCCTAGTTTATTATGGACGAATACGTTTTTGAACGATAGTGAAACTGTTTTTTGCACCAACTCGGCTTCACTCTTCAATAAACCGAATAAAGTTCGTGACCTATGTTCAAGGTGAATCCCACATATGGCAGGAATCAAGCAGACTTGGAGTAAATGAGGAGTGTGGAATGGTTAATTGTTTGTCTCGGACGTGATAGTGTATCACAGTGACAAAACTATTAGTAAGAAGGCATTGTGACGCTTTATTTGAGATTGCACATGAAGATAGGGTGTTAGAGGATATTCCGGAATGAATCTAGCAAGTAGTTTACGTCATTCAAAAATTCACCTGTTCGTCTTGTCTGACTTATAGACCGTCTTCTGTGTACGTGGGTGTCAACGTGGCCTTGACAACAATGGTTTTGTACTCACCCTTGTTACTCACCCTCACAGTGTTGAGTCACTTGATCCGGCTGATTGTAAAGAGAAGCTTCACCATTTTATTCCTTCAAAGTTCCCAGTTATTTCTATTTAAAGTATCATTGTACATGACGCATGTATTCTTGGCACTTGTGAATTCTTATAAGATAACGCATAGTTCCCTCTGGTCTCTATATATTTGTCGATAATATACCCATCGAGGTAACTGAAAATGAAATGGTGATACTCATTTAAGCCCCTACTGAGCCACTCATCATAATGCCGCTGAAACATGATGGTAAGTCATCAAGTTTGCGATGATTAATGGTATACTCCGGACAAATACTAGTTGCATAGAGTTTGCATTACGTAGAAATATGAAAACCTCCATCCCGTTCACTCTGGTACGAAGTACCTTTCAAATTTGAACTTAAAGACATGTGTGCAGCTTCTTTTCTCCAGTGCCTTCAATTGGCTATTCACATCTAATACTCCATTCGGACCTTCCGAAGGCAGAGGTTGTTGTTGGGTGAAAGATTCTCTAGCAGTTTTCAAAGATGTGACAAAAATTGTCATTGCAAATTCTAAGCAAATGATATTTTGTCAGAAAAACCGCAGTTTTAGATAGACCTACCGAAAATGGCCATGGTACTACATTCTTTCTTCTGCTTTGGCGACCTACTGCACACTTCACTGCCTTTATTCCGTCACCAGTGACTTTTTGCTACATATTTATTAGGTCACATCTGGGTTCGATCTGATCCCAAGCGACTACCGTTTCTGTCGGCTATTTCTAGTTTAAAGACTGTTAATGGGTTCCTTCCGTTTATGAACTCGTTGCAATAATAAACCCAAAATTAGAACCATTTTATGGCTATTTTCTCAAACGGATTTGTAAGTTGATATGCTGTGACTTCTTTATGTCATTTGTGCCACATTGTGAGAAGAAGCATCGTTTTTACGGCTAGTTTTTAGCTTCTATCTGCTGTTATTACGAGTGATTGGTATTCAACTTCGCATAATCCAGGACAACTAGAATGAATCCTGACTACAGCCAAACTTAAACGTTCGGTTTACTTTGTTCTGACTAGTTCTCTCAACTCTGTTTTTAGTTCTCAGTAATTTTGTCTTCAAACCATCGTCAACCATGGTCTGATGATGGAACATTGCTCACACTTATGACACAGCCTTACTTGGTCATCTACATACTGTACACTATTTCTCTAGATAAACACACTATGTTGGGAGTGGTAACTCTCACTGGCTTTCCGTCCAGTGATTATCGGTTAGTCGGGTGAGAAGCCTAATTTAGGGAAATTATTGTTACTACATTATTTTTGCCCCACATGGGGAATTGATTGCAAATGTGAAACACAGTCGTCATGAACAGCTTCCATCTACTGTCTACGATATCTTATTTTTTGAAACCGAGTGTAATATAGTCCTATAATTCGTTCACTACAATGATGTGCTTTGCATTCCGGTGACTTTTGCAAGAGAAAAGAATGTCACTGGCATGTTTGACATGTCGGCTGCCAGAGATTAATGCCAGTGCTGTTCAAAGGACACGTGATTTTGCCAGCTGTGTACAGAATATTCCCAACTATTCAAGTGGATACCATAAGAATATCTTCTGAAGTTTGATATAACATATATTCGGATTATTTTGTTCTATTTGTTGACAAATACTATGTCTTGTCGTATGTGATTTGTAAGTGCTTTGGCCAGAGGTGAAGTTCAAGCCTTAGCCATGGTGTGACTTCAAAAGTACTGTGTTTTGGAAGATTTTTAATGGAGGCGTTTTTATGCATTGGATGCCGACGACAGCAGCCGTTTCATTGCACAAAAGATGGAAGGCAGTTTTAGTGTTTATGTTGCATGCTGGTTGCATTCATCTATGCTCACTTAAAACAGCTGAGAATTTTGCATGTACTTCGAAAAAAAGCTGAAGCAGCTTTTAATGTATTCACTAGTGCAAAGTTTGACAAAATTGTTGGTGATAACTGATGTGATACAGAAGTGCTGTTCACACGACGATAAGGTGAAATTCAGCTACGCCATCAAAATTACCTTCACTGAAAATAATTATATTTGGCATGAACACCTTTAAAACTGTCTGTAAAGTAGCTGCGGATTTTGACCCCTCAACGTAGTAGCACTGTGTAGACTCGGTACTGGTATTTGTTGAATACTGAAATAAGCTTATAGTTATCTGAATTAAGACAAGCTGATAAAAGTGCACATAATGCATATAATATTAAAACAATGCTGTGTTATACTGGAGGTTCTGTCGCTAGGTCTCCTCCAGATTTGGATTGATTTAATGAGGAAATATCGGAATTTATGCAATAACAGATGGGAACTTTTGAGCACTTGAAACAAATGTAAAGTCATTGCTACAACAAAGCAGAATGTCATTTACACTGCATTGAGTAGAGTGACTGTACTTTATAGCTGAACGTTGAGCTACTAATATTTGATCACTTACGTTATTGCGCCGTAAGTCATTCAAACGACTGACTAGCTCCCAGTGTTAAAAACTAACTGTGACAGCAAGCTAGGTGCTTCTGTGACTACTAGTAATTCATCATCATCATCATCATAGACAGTACATTATAAAAGTGTTTTTTTGTATTACTTGACTATCTATGCACCAAAAATTCTACTGTTTGCAAAACATTCCAAAAATTGTTGTAATACTGGGAATTAGTGGTTCTGGATAGCCCTAGAAAGCGCACTCGTATAAAAAACTCCCACGCAGTTTATCAGGAGATTTTTGTGGTGGTTGCAGTAACGGGTTTTTATTCTCGAGACAAGAACCCGCATTTATAGATGTATAACAACGTTAGAAAATCACAGCTTGTAATTGGCTGACAATACTGGCAACTACGAAATCAAACTGCAAGGTGACTGGTGAAAAACGGGACAAGGAACTTAGAAACTAGCGGGAAATGTGACGCTGACGTTTTTCGTCCAATCCTGCTGTGGTATCTTAACTCAACTTTCCGACTGGCCTCTTGTTAGACCTTCTCTTGTATCGGATTTGGATGAGCAGTAAGCTGATTATATTGTTGTCGCGGTTATATCTATTCTAGTTTGGCGGGCTAGTTTCACCGAATATTTCGTATGGAGAACTTGTCATATTAAAGTCTCGCAAGTGAATTGACAGTGATTCGTGATTTCACGGTCCCTTTGGATAATGCGGCATCGAAACATACTCGGTTGTTCCTACTTTCACCTTTAGAGACTTGTGGATGGAGCTTACACATCCCGATTGTTAGTCTTTCTCCAGCAGTATTCCATACATTCCTTTCACTTATCTTGACATTCTTAGTCAACTGAATCTCATTAGGTAGCATATCCTATGCACCTAACTTGTACTTGTGATTTGATGGTTACATGTGTTTTCCAACCAAAGTAGACAGAAGATAACACAATTTAGCCAACAGAGACAGCTTCCTCAGCATTTCCCAGTAAAATCAGCATGAAACTTTACCAAGTACACTGAGTAGGTGCCTTGTTTTTTGTTCGTAAGCAGGCAGCTTTATCGGAAGAACTTCGTTTGCCAGGTTAAGTGCCTTCTAACTGCGACTGCTCTTTTTCAGTGGCTACACCTGAAAATAAAGAAATGTGACAATTTTCATGATGAGGAACCACGAATAAGCAAAATCTTAAGAAGGAAACTGCTTGCAAGGCATTGGCTACATATAGCTTGCTGTGGTGAGATGTTGTTCTCGTAATTTGTACAAATAATACCTATTTCTCCCACGGACGTCTTATAAATAAAAACAGACGCCAGAAGAGGATGTGTGGCCCACCAAAGCTATTTGTTGTTGTTCCATTCGGTAGAATATAATGTTCACAGCTTTTGATATATTCAGTGACCTATCCACCAAATTTTCCTTCGTGTTATCCACACAATTCAGTGGGACACACCACTTCAGTTTGTGCCATGATTTAGAGAAGATCGTCTATTCCATTACCAAAGACACTTAGTGCCCGTGCAATTTTGGCAAATTTATTAGAAAAAACGCAGTGATAATAATGTCAGTGTGACTTAATATGAGTTTTTAACAGTCATGAGCAACAAAAATGAATGAATGTTGGAAAAGTCGATGAAACTAGAGTTTTGCAAAAACGACGAGTTTGCAGTAGAGATCACTCCAGACAACGTGTGTACTAGTTACTTAATTCGTGCATATGGGGAAAAGCAAAGATTTCGTCACTTTCAGACTCTCAGTTTGAAAGTACAGTGGAAGATTTTCATCTCTCCTATCGGGTATATTGTAACAGAGCCAAAAGTCGTGCACACAGTTGTATGGTATGCTTCTCTATTTGAAACAAACCCTGTTACACGACGGTCTCAATATTTTTCAAATTTTGTCGTATGTATCAAGGCTTCCTGTTTTGTGTTTTTTCCAAGGATTCGAGTTTCAGGAGTAGCCTCAGGTTCGACTCTGGCTAGAGAGGTGGTAAGTGTAAACCTGATATGATTTCCTAACTCATTAAATTGATGTACCCTCTTAAGAAGAGTTATTTTCAAGCATGTGAGTGGCGTTTTTGCCGAGAACCTACTTGCCAAAGTTGTGTTCATTAAGATCATTGGATTAATCACTTAAGCGTACGAATTCCGCTGGTAACTCACTGTTCTTTAAATGATGTACCAGATCACGACTCCCTACACTTGGAAGTTGATCTTTTTAAGTTTCCAATTTTTGAACCTCACTATGGTGAGTTCGGTACACGTTCAACATGATAATAGTAGGATGACTTTGATGTTACACACAATTTCCAAAGAAATTTCGATTCACTTTTGCTGAAAGTACTTTCTGACACGTTGCCAACGTCTGCTGTGGCACATCATTTACCGACCATCTGGACTTGTGGCTAAACAACACAGCAGGTTGCCGTTTCGTGATCCATCTGGACAAATTTCACTGCACTCATATGAGTATACATAACAGATAGCTAATCTATCATTATGAACAATCAAGTCGCAGAACAGAACGCCAACTTCAATAAGCCTTTGCGACGACTGCAAAACACGTGTTCGCCTATTCGTACATTCACTCTTTTCCTTCGAAACATATGGGTGCCTACAAAAGAGAATCCTTGAAAGTATGCCAAAGTTGTTGGCGCATGCAATACAACAACAACAAAAAACTGTGTCTTTGCTAGCCACGTCATAGAACTGTTTACCGGCCGTCCTGCTAATTATTGTGTAACTATGGTCCGACGGTCAGTTTTTTCCAGCAGGGTGTGGGCTACTAGTAATCTCGGCCATAGTGACACAAAAGACAACTTTTACGTGTGTTCTTGGTGTAGAAGGCTCATTGGATGCTAGTTTCATTAAAATACTTCGTCGTATGTTGCATAACAAGATAAAATGTTCATCGCTGAATAGTAACACTTGACTCCGTGTTTAAGAAGAGTCTTGTTTTTACCATGAAGTGCAGCTGTCACTTTCTTGAAATACTTCATATGAATCGATAATAGTTCCTACGACTGCATAGTACACGCCTTGTTTTGGACAATTAGCTGTCTGCTAGATATCTGTTTATACCAATGAGTTAGGTTAATTAGTTCTCAACTGTACAATTTCAGATATTGCGTCATCTAAATATGCGCCCAAATTGAGTGCGAAAGATGGTAATTTTTGTTGCATTGCCTTGTAATATCACACATCGTTGTAAGTGACAACTATACTACCAACTATACTGAACAGAAAAAACTTCAACAAATTATTTGCGTAGTTATTGTTAAATTTGCCGGAAAACAGTACTTCTTTGGGACAAGAACGATTATTCCAGCATTTATCTGTAGAAATACTGCTTGTGAAACAAATGTAATATGAGCACATTCTGATTCCGAACGTAAACGCGATTACAAAGCACCGAACGTAAGTTGGACCCAAAGAACATCTTCCGAAGAAAACAGAACCGAAACACATTACATATGGTGGGACCTGCGTCTACACTTCGTTTGTATAAAAAGTTACGAGCACACAAAACAGGAACAACTAGCCGCTGGTATCAAGAAGCAAGTTTTAAAATTATTAGAAAAACACGCAGATATTTCAGGAATGTGCAAAAAGGTTGTCGCTCCACACAGGTTACCATTACTAGCCACGCAAGTTGCCTAACAGATACACGGATTCAAGGAGTGGGACACACCTTCTGTTACTTAGATAAACCCGAGGCCCAGTAGTCAATTTAACAGGTTTTGTTTAAACATTGTCATTTAATACAAAGGATATAGCTGATACAGCTGAATGTGTAGATAGGCCTGAAACCTTCAGGTTGTTTTCGAGAAGCATAAGATGAAATGTCCTATGAATCCTTGAGGTTCTACCAGTTGAAAAAATTTGTAAACTTGTCTGTGTTTGAAAATAGCTTGCGGTAACGCAATGTGCGGTTCACTCGTGATCAGCTATGTCACTACCGCTGCTTTATTACTCGTTACAAATAATTTGAAAAACGCGCAATTTGCTCACTTTTGCTTGCGCGTTTGAAATATAGAGATCTTTTGTCGGTTAACATTAAGTGTTTTGTGTTGTTTCTTCACCAAAAATCCTGTAAAATTCCACCGCTGCATAAAAGTTTATTGTTCAATCCATTTCCATTCAGCAGACGACATAAACAGTTCAGCATCTGTTAATTTAAGATATATGCATAAACCGACTTGTTTGATTTCGTCATTTGCATAGAAGGATTTATTGTCTTCAACCTTGTAAGAACGGGAACAGGTTCACAAATGCGCACTGGTGCGTTATTCATCTAGATTTGCCTGGCTGCTGTTCACGAGTGGGATGACTTCGACATGATGGATGTTATCTTTTAATGTACACAGTGTGCACAACCTTCAGTATTATTTGCATCTGTTTTGCAAGAAGTGGAAAAAAACAGTCTCAGAAAAATAGGGACGTCAACTATTGTTTTGCAGGTTAAGTAAATCAATTCAGTTGTAACAGAGGTAACTTCCATAACATTTGGAAGAACTCCTAACTGAAAGCAGAAAATCACAATCCTAAACTGAAAAGTGTAAATAACTTTACAATATTCTACCTAAGACGGTAAGTGAATATGATTGACATGACCAAGAAGAGTAGCCAACATCTAACCAAAAAGCAGTTCGTAGAGATTGTGATGATATCCCAGTTTTTCCATCGGACCTCAAAGTCGACAGAGTGACCTACTGCAAGTCGACGAGTCTTATGGATGATACAGTGTTTAGTTTGCCAGGAATGGGAAAGCTATTTCACATCCAGCATACGCAATTGCTTGTCATAAAGTCGACGCAAAAAGTCCGCATTGGTCGACTTTATCATACATGCCCTAGCTGCGCTAGCTACACGCTCTTAAATACTGATTATGTAGAAACCGTTTGGCCTGCTGGGTCGCGATTTTACTACACATTGACCTGTCTTACAAAAGTCTAAAGCAGCTCTGACTAGTCTATGCGAGAAATACCTTCGTTAGACATCACCGTATTATACTTGGCGATAGGTGAGATTAAAAATCTCGAGGGGCCACATTTTCCTTAGTTAGTTTTAACTGACGTTTTTTAATGAACAAAGGCCCTAAGGATAACAAATTTAACTAAATCAGATGCAAAAACTCGCTAGTCTTTCCCTTTTATAACTTGCATGCCACATTTTCTTAGAACCAACCATACAGATTGTTCAAGTCCTGTGTTGGCAACTTGAGATGTGCATGCGTGCGAGCTGTAGGAGTACCATAAAATGGTAATGAGCAAGTGCGAACTGATGATGCTGGAAAGTGACGCATTGTATACAGAACTTCAATGGGTCCCGTACAAGTGTATCCAACAAATTGAGTGCGCTGAGCTTAGGTATCTTTAAAAATCTGGTTAAACCGACATCACTCTAGACATCAAATTTTCCCTTCCATCAGAAATACTGAGGCCCAGTGAACAAAACCGTTTACTGTCGCGGATCGAACGTTTCGGCGAGAGCGAAGCCTATGACAATACTATGTCCGGAAGTATGTGCACTATCTTCAATAGCTTCCAAGAACATGTGTCCACAAACTCACTTTGACGGTCGGAGATTTTACATTCGGACGTGATTAGGAACAGAGGAGTCAAGGTTAGTATAAGATACACAGAAAACTATCAATAAAACTGTCACAGAATCAGAACACAGAGACTGAAAACAAACATGTTTCTCAACACCAAATGGAAGTTACTCGTATTTGCTAACAGATATGCGTCCACCTGACATATTAACCCACGTCTAGCGAAATGTAGAACTAGACTCGAACTTTACTTCCGTTATTTCGGGTGAGTTGTGTATATTCTTCTCAAGACCGAGATTTGAACCTTATACCCATCTCCTCTTTGAACAAACTTATTGATTGTTGGGCCATCGGTCTCCGAACTCAAACACATTCTCGCATATGCAATACTGACGACAAAATTTTGGTGCATACATTGATGCCTCCCGAAACCGAACGATACGATTCCGATTGTATTTAGTGCAGGTGGAACACGGTTCAGCAGTCGACAATGCTCCATGTATGGGCAATATGTTTGGCCGCGGATGATGCCTCGTCACTTTCCTCAGCATCCGTAGAAACAGTTGTCAAGCATACTACCTAATACAAATCATCCTTCATTTAATCACTTCCGTGAAGTTAGTTAAATGTTCCAAAGAGGAGTAGTGGAAAATTTTGAATTTTACATAGGCTGCACATCATCCGGAACTGATCGCAGCTATCGCACTTCCAAAAGCTTTCCAATCGGAATCGGCGGGATTGTTATTGTTTCCTTTTTGGAGCGATCGGGCAACGAGAACACCACTTACAAATTAATGTGGCCTACCGTTTACAAAGGATAACCCAGTCTTGTAAAGTGTGACGTCATTGTTGCAGAGTTCAACAGGATTCTCTCATGAAAATTTGTCTAGAAATTTTGTATCTATCGTGACAAGAATATATACTACTGACAAGCTCTAACAACGGCAAAGCCCGAGTCGGGTGCTTTTTTAAAGGGCCGACTGGAAGGTCTTCGACAGTGCGGCAGCTGTGATCAGTTGTGGGTAACGTTCAGTTTTTATTTTTAAAAGTGTTTTACTGTTAGACGCTAAGTGATACAATTGACTCCGGAGCTCTTGGACGGGTTGCACGCCTTCTGAGTGTAGGTTAGTTAATGCAAAACATTTCGAAATACGTTCTCCGCCTGCTGTTGTTTTTGTGTAATGAAGGCCAAGGAGAACCTACCAAAGTGGCTGCGTCAATCAACGGGTCGACCAGAAAATAGCCGTGCGCCAGTCAACCGAGACTCGCCTCATCGTTCGCTGGGCATTTGACTGGGGACAGATATAATGCCTGGGCATCTGTATTGTTCCATGTGACAGTATATTGCAGCTGAATGAAACTCCTCAAGTTTACGGATGGCTTGTTAGTCACTGGAAACTGGTCATTGTAATGTGTCCGTAAGCACCTACCACTCGCATTATGTCTGTTTTGGTTTTCCTAACAACGGTCTCGGTGATCTTAAACAGCCGTCGTTAAATATTCAGTAACTTCCAGTTTGCCGTTTGTTTAGTTTAATGTCAATAGTTTAAATGTTGCGACTGGAAAAGTTTATGAAGTAAATTCCTTCTATGAACTTTATGTTCCCCCTGTGTCTTTTGAACTGATAACGAAGCCAAGATATTTCTTGTTTCTATTTTTTTAATCTAACCAACTTAGCCTTCTGGTAGTTGATAACAGTATGAGTTAGACCGCATAATCGTGACTGTAAAGGAGGTGGAAATTCGACCAGTGGCGTTTTCTTATTCACAATGGTACACTAAGGAACATTTGTGCAGTGGTGTAAACGGGTGTATTCTTGCTCTTACTTGGTCCGTTTCGATGTGATCCATTTGTTTGTCATTCTCTTTTATATAAGGAGGGTCGTTCACTCCCAACGCACAAGTTCACTCTAGTGGTAGAGGGGATAAAAGATGAATCACTGCAAGCTACATATTTTGATATCCACAAATGAATGGCAGAAATATCATTGATACCATCGTCATGCGAATAAATAATCGCTTTGTATACTGCGTCGGCGTTATCAGAAAACTAAACAGGATAAATACGGTCAAACGCTGGGTGGAGAGGGTGGGTTGAGTTAAAGAGAAAGAGTGGTGTTCAGACAGGTTTACGCTAAACTTTTAGGCAATCCCAAATAGATATCTGCCAGCCGTATGTATTCAGGTACCTATGTCTTTGGGTGATGGAAAACCCTGCACTACAGTTTTTGCCAACCGTTCATCATCAGATATCAGAATTTGCTTATAGTTTTTTCTGAGTTGTCGTTCTGTGCCTACATGTAATGCAACGATTACAGAAGCAATAATCAGGAGGGAAGTTGGTGTTTGATATTTAACTTTGAATCTGAAAGTGTTTTGTAACTACTGGCGTAGCTTTTGTGGAGACACATTAATGGTCCTTGAAAAAACGACTTCTGGTGCATGCATCCCCCGAGTTCAAAACGGGATTTCGGTGGCCTATACACCTGCCGGAAGTTGAAAATCCGTACGTTTTCCTCAAAAAATGTAAAGCGATAAATGGACTTGATAATCTGAATGTATGATCATAATCACATAGTTGCTGCAAAATTGCTTTTGAAGCCGTGAGCTGTCGACCTGTTGTTAAACAAACCAGGCGTTGTTCGCTCTTCTTCTTCAACCACCGACCTGTTGCACAGCTCGTGTGTCTTAGTCTAGAGGATCAGAAAAATAGGTGAACATAAAATGAGAAAACGATGAATTTAAAACATCTGCGGCAGTTTTAGGCTGAAATCACACATTTGACATAAAAGTAAAAAATATTCTAGATATACAACGTGAAGTTTGTCGATTTGAGCCGTACTGAATCATTAGGTGCGCGATAAATTCCAAGTTACGAGTGATGCGTGTACACCACTTTCCACCAGACGAAATATTTACGTGGAGGCATTTCTGTTTGTACGGTAACCAACTCACTTCACACTACAATATCAGCGGATGGTTACTGGAGTGTAGTAAATGATCCGCTCGTAGTCTACAAGGAAGTTAAAGAATTCGTTGTTGCACTCAGCCTTATCGCTTGAAGAGCTTGGCTAGATTCGGTGGTTATGTAAAAATTATTTCCGACTATGTATTTTTATTCAGGCTTCTGTCAGCAACGTTCGACGAAACATCACGAGATTTCTTCAACTTCTTGATTGGTTCATGTCACAAACGCAGCCCACAGTACACCTGATCAGTGAAGAAATTCGTCTCATCTATTGGGACGATTGTGCGAGCAAAACATTAATCTTTATCCTTAAACGGCTATTCATTCCGGTGTAGATGAATTTTGACTGCCCAGCCTTTCAATGCATTCGAACGAGTCTGAGTTCTTTGGTTGCCTGACGTTTTATCGTACTATAAGTTTTTAATGAGGATACTTCTGAGAATGCTGTTAAGATGACTTTCCGGTGATTATCTCCGGCAAGTGCATTTATACAGTTGACACATTTGGGCGTGTTAAGCTTTATATTTTCGGTAAAAAATGTTTATTATATTGGGTACTCAAAATCGAGAGTGCTTCTATAATATACGTGAAGCAATCATATTCAGTATGTGATGTTCCAAAAATAAATGCTCAAAACCTTTTGAACCGTTTCAGGGATTTGCATGGTTAAACCCATTAGTTTTGCATAGGAGACAAACGAAATATCGTACGCATAAAATGTCACCTTATTTCCACTGAAGCATTTGTCTTAGTGTTTTGTTTAGCGTAAGAAAACGGTAGTTTATCTTATGCTTTAAGAAACAGCACGTGTCTGCATATACCGCGTGGTTATGTGAGACAAAAATAGCTTAAACATTTGGTCAAATATCCTATTTTTCGACAACTTTGTGGCTTAACAGCGCATTCTGGAATGTCTAGACAGTGTGCGTCTCTGGACGAAATACTCTACTGTTGACGATGCACGTAAAGTCATTTGTAGATAACACTGTATCTCATCCTAATAATGGTGTACTACTAATCCCAAAAATATAGGTGGTAACCGTACATTTTCGGATTATTTAACAAGTCGGATAGAAACTTTGGTGGAAGTTTCCAACTTTCTATCTTATCTATGAAGAATCTATCAAAATTGTTTGTGCGTTAGAGTAAAGTTGAAGCCGGTGAATTTTTGCGGAAGAATTTGTAGGCATTGACAGTACTGGGTGGAGCAGAGACTGTGAAAAGTTATTATTTGAGTAGAAATTATGATTCACTCCTCCGCAGGTGAGTACTCAGTCTCAGTAACTTTGCTACCAGACAAATATTCTTGTGTACTTAGTTACAGCTGATAGTACTCTAAACAGAGTCAGAAAAGTATGATTTGACTTCGTTCTGTAAACCGACCGGACGGTAAAAATACAGTCTAGTTAACACAGCTGCTGAGAATCATTAGTTCGAATTTCGGGGATACAATTCTTTGTCTGATTTTGCATGCTTCGTCAAATTATTTCAACAGCAGTCAACCTTAATCGGACACCACACGTGCTTTTCGAACACCTCATTTATCTTTGCTGAAGTTCCGAGAGGTACCAATGTAGCAGTAAGATTTGGAGCTTCCTGGTGATTTACTTCTGTATCATAATATTATTGCAATCCATACTGTCTGCGTGGCGTTTTCACATGTCCTTATGGATACCCTTCATTTTGGAATCATAATTAGCCTTGTCCATGGTAACTGTGTTAGAAACTTTATTTCGCTGAAAAAAACCATGTCTTTCATACGTCGTAGCTGTTTTAAAGCTTGATAATGTTCTGATATCAAACAGCACAGCCGATGCACCCGTGAAATTGAGGACTTGTGTAAAATATCGAGCAGCCTCACGCGGAACCATTCTTCGTTGCCTGTAACTTTGGATTAGAGTTTTTATTTTTTCATACAGGTTCTCATATTACACCTGTGTTTGTGATTGGATGAGTGTTTTGGAGGAAGATAGAACTTCCATTTACACCCGTTTAAACTGAGTTGATGATAGGTTCTGCACGTGTTTCAAGCTACCTGTATAGAGAAAGTACTCTGTGTCCGAACCTAACAAATTGTCTTGGTGAATGTACAGAATCCTAGTACTAGTATTTTACAGTATGACTTCAACGGTTTATCAGCGACATCCTGTCAAGTGTGGATGCCAAGTCTCGTTATGAACAAAAGAGTTAGAAGACGAACACTGGTAGATGCTAGCATTTTGTATTGGCTCGTCAATACAAAATAACCAATAACACGAGAACCTTTCAACTTAACATTTACAGTACTTGGGGGGGTATGGACAAAGAAACCAACAATAACAAAACGTCCAATCATATGATCTGAATGACACTC
>LUCH01003182.1:0-41923 GCA_013368495.1 Paragonimus heterotremus | reverse complement strand
GAGTGTCATTCAGATCATATGATTGGACGTTTTGTTATTGTTGGTTTCTTTGTCCATACCCCCCCAAGTACTGTATATGTTAAGTTGAAAGGTTCTCGTGTTATTGGTTATTTTGTATTGACGAGCCAATACGAAATGCTAGCATCTACCAGTGTTCGTCTTCTAACTCTTTTGTTCAAATTATTGAAGGGATATAACTGTTTTAAATCTCGTTATGTCTCTAAGTATTTTCTCTACCGTTTTTTGAAGCCTCGGTGTGCGAAGTTGCTGGCCTCACAAATTTACTTCTAGGCAATTTTTCCTTCAAGACCAAACGGGAAAACGACGATAGAAACTAGCCTGATCTTACACAATCTTCAGAAATCCAATAGTTGAACGTTCGGTAATCGCCTAACAAAGCAAGCTCAACGATCTATTCAAACGTCGTGCCTGACAAATGCAAAACACTGAATTACTTTGAACCTGTTCACTAATAAAGGTAGAAGAAGTATATCGCAAGATGTTAACATTTCGTTTACACTCTTCAGTGACAAAGGTAAAACACTAGAATATACAGGACATGGGGGTAGCATAGACACTAATAACAATCAACGATTGGGCTCACTTGAAACAAAAACTGTCATCAGTTCCATCGCAGACAAACTCCATGAGTCAACAGTTTATGAATGCACAGGCCTGGACGGTGAGTACTGATTAACACTGCCGCGGAAAACGCAAATGACTTCGGGTTCCGAAAGTGGAATGAGTTGACGGGGTCAACAACGTGACCTGTTTCTACAATGTTTTGCAATGGATTTGCAGGTTGGATTTCGTCTTAGTCGCTCTGTGGCAATTGCTCATTGCTTCTTCACAAGCACCAACCACTTAAGCATATGTTCAACCATTCTTTGTCGTAGGCACGGATCTGTTTTGTCAAAAGATAGATTACCATAACTGCAATTGAACGGATAGATTATATGTGAGACAAGACATTTTGATAGGTCACGATTATGAATAAGCTAAGTGCCCCTCACAGTTGTGAGTAGCAACCGCAATTCAGACGCAGGGTATGTAAGAGTTAGAGCTGACTATTTTTTAATTACGTCAGTTGTTATACGGTAACATTGAAAAGAGCTGTTCAAAAACAACTGTTTCTTAGGAAACCGTGCTCACGACAGTCTTGGTAAGTTTTCTAGCTGTGGAAATGGATGAACTCCTAAAAATATTCAGTTGTGAGCAGCGTCTTATTTAATCTCTCCTCTCCACGGAAGCAACAGCCGGTGTAAATATGTCGGGCCCTCCGAAAAAGGGTTCGCACCAGACCTCTTTTTTCAATTGACGCAAAAAAAGAAAATTGCGAATACTGACTGCTTCAAGTGGTCTTGTGGTACACCGAAGGTTGTAGTCAGCTATCCTGCCGTCTAGTGAGGGAAGTGCCTAGAAAAATAAACTGTTGGTTGTCTCCTCTTCTTGAGAAACAGCAGGATTAACAGTAACGGAATTGAAAACGTCTAAAAGTGAAACAAAATGAATGTTAGTAATAAAACTCGAAACGGCATCTACCTATCGCTTATAGAGGCTGGTACCATCAACAGCACCAGGTAGCTGTAATTCACTCATTCCCACAAATATACCCGCGGTGAGCTCTCCACTGCTACACTATCAACTTGTTGATAAGATAATCCTGCAAAATCAAAAGGGATATTTTCTGTACACAAGAGTACATGTTCTTTAAAGTAATCAACTAGGAAGCAGAAAGATAAATTTGGACGAGAACTAGAATTGCACAATAGTAAATTTTTCTCGGAGGGAAACTTTTGTACATGAAGAATCAACATTGATAGAATACAGAACTCACCGTTATGTCCTCTAAAGTTTTCGTCAGTTCCGAGGAATACTTTACACATTGGGGATGTGTCAATATTTGAGAGTTGGGATGAAAAATGTTTACCAACCATCTGATAAGTTTGTGAAACGTTGTCTTGTTCACGCACATGATTGGCCTTAATGGATCGCTATTCAGATTTTTTGCGTTTGTAACTGAAGAGATTAAATGAAATGTTAACATCTCGCCATGCATTTGTTTTGTCGTTATTGCTGAACTGGATGAGGGGAACTCAGTGTTTCGAATTAGATTATTTACCGAACTTTCATCTCGAGTTAGTGATAAACGGCTACTGTTTTCCGGCTAAATAGATTACCACCAAAGAGATCAGTATTGTTTCATTCGCTGAGAACATATGTTAGAAAGAGAATATTTTGAATCACTCGGATACACATTTTAACAACATATAAATGACTTGATACGATTCCATCACACAAATAACTGAACCTAGCTCAGTGGAACGGGTAGTGGCCGTGTTTATAAAACTCTTCCACATTCATATTTTGACAAATTGACAGGGCAACCTCACCTTGTGTTTCTGTAAAAATAATGAGGGGAGGCTATTTTGATGCGGACAATCGGTTTTAGTTCAGTTCACATAATCGATAACTTCCTCCCTGGATCAGACCAACTTTGAGAATAGACAAAAACACTGCTTTGCTTGTTTCACAAGCCAATTCTGACGAGTGTCTGTGACACTACAATCGTTCGAATAATGAAGGCAATGACATTCTGACTTTGATATCTTCTTCGGCTGAAAAATACTATTAATTTTGCTTGTAAAATTAATACCATGAACTCAATTTTTAATTTGCCAAATTTCTGTCACCAAGGGAACTTTAAGGAAACATCCGTGCTGACAATAAAATATTTTTCTAATCAAATTCAAATGACACGACAGTACTACAGAAAACACTGGGCTGGACCGTACATGACAAATTTTCAGGTTAACCTTCTCAACATTTCATGGGGCACTTGGCAACATATTTGTCTTCTATCTAATGTTCTCAATTCCTAGATGTAATCTGTTTTGGAACATCAGTACGAAATTATTCAATTCACAAATGGTTTTCGCATCGTAGTAGTCTGTTTCCGTCTGATGTTTTCAGTAATGTCATTGAGGCTACAAGGTAGTTGCTTCGGAATTCCGCTAAAAATTGTTTCGGACAATGTTTGTTTTGCCTCAAGGAAAAAGTTTGCAAAATATCCTTGTACCAAAAGTTTCCCGAAATAGCTTCTCTGGGGTGATGACCTATCCACAACGTGCACAATGAGCCATCATACTGAATCGCGGAGACATTGTTCGAAACAAAATGAATCTACTTTGTAACAGGCTTCCAGCAGCTATTCATATCAATAGCCAACCACAAGAGAATGACAAATTTTCGTCTTCGTATTCTGCACAAGTGAACGTCGTCGTTTTGTTTAACAGCAATCCATGCTGAATTGCTTTCTTGTACGTAAGTTTAATTTTTCTGCAAATAAATGAATGTTGTCGTATCAGAGTTTCCATTCGTAGTTTTAGAAAATGTACAACTTCCGAACTTCATAGGTGTGTTGTTGTGGTGAGCCATGAGAAACCAGTATGTATTCTTCATCTGACGAATTGGTATTGCTCAAAATCAACAGTTATAAGTTGAGGTAGGATATTCATTTTTTTCTTCAGTAAAAGCGGGAAGGTAAAATTGTTTGTGAAAGTTTTCAATGCCAGATCAACAGATCAACATAACATCCGATTTTCACGGCAATTCACAAAACCTCTACAAAACCCTAGTGACTAAAAGTGCATCATTGAATATAATACCAAGATCCATGGTAGGTGTTGTTGTTAATATGATCATGTTGTAAATTTCCAGAATAAAAGAAGGGAAGCAAGTTAAGAAATTCCGTAAGTGATTTATCTTCCATCTATGGACAAATTCCGATTTAATTTCTAATATTTCATAAAATAATTCGTTGAACGTACTACCTATGTAATATATTTGTGAACCTGGAATCGATGTGAACAAAACATGTTGGATACTGTCAAATTTTAGCCCAGAACCTAGATAAGTGAAAAAAATTGAGTTCAAATTGGATGGTCCAAATGTCTCCAATCAACCCGTTCGCTAACTTTTACACAAAAATTATGTTTTTAAGGCTAAGGCATTTTTAACGATAACATTTTCAAGCTGATCGTCTGGCGCTGATTAAGAGGTCGTTAGTTTGAGCTGCTTAATTTACGTAAAGTCAAAAACGGTCTGCGCTCATCTTAATAACAGCGAATGCTTGAAATCATAATTATAACATTTTCAAGGCATAGATCAACAAAGGATTTCAAGGTACAGTTTGAATGGTGACAAAAAAAGGAGAATGAACGGCGTGCGTACTCCTTCATCAGTTTGTCGTAACCGGTGGCGGTAGATCTTTGTGAAAGCTACGGTCAATTATGAGTGACATTCAGTGTATGTGATGATCGAAATCTATTTGAAAAACGTGTTATCAAACATGTTTCTTCTGGGTATACTATCCAGCAAGCAGTAAAAAATAACAATAGCCAAAAGTGGGCAGATGGGCGAAAACCAATCCAGGCAATAAACGATGTTTATCACGAATGAATCGAAGGCAGTTACCTTTTAAAGTAACTGATGAACTGACAAGCTAGAAGTTTTTAAACAATTATATGGTACACGCCACATCTATTTATTCACGGTTATCGGAGTCAGCAAGGTTGAATCATACAAACATGTGGTCGAGAAACCTTTATGATTCACCCCCACTTATTGTATAATAGGAGAAAGACGGAAAACGCCACAATTGTTCAACACACAACCAAATACACACTGCGTATTTTTGTGTGATTCGAAAACTAGACCAACCAGGATGCCTGTTCTGCTATCAGTTTTAATAAATGGTTTATCTGTCGAACAGTAAGGAATGGGTGGGCTGAATATTCGATTGATGTGTTAGGAAAGGTCACTAATTCCAAGGCAGAGTCAAATTCACGAACACTTGCTTCTGAACACACAGGGTCGGCCTCAGTCGATTGATTGCGAGAGCCTCAGCACACCGCAAGAATGTTGAACCGGGATGACGTAATACTATTTTGAATGCACAAGCCAGGTGGATGACGTGATCAGTGGTCAAGATGTGTCTTGCGAATGCGGACACTGATCGTTTGCGTGTGTCAACAACATTGCCGTTCTTCGGTTATACTGACTTCTGCACCTATTTAGGCAAATGTTCGTTCATTCTGGAAATCAAACACCTCTCGGTTCTGCCTACGTAACTTTCTTTGCAGCTACATGTAAATTGGTGGATAGAGTGTGAGGTATCATCGACAGGTTGATCTTCCTTGATTGAAGGCACAGGCAACTTTTGGATTCGAGCTAGTACACAAAGTTTGGCTGCGTTGAATGTTCGTTTAATCGACTTAATCAGTCTTTGTGTTGTGTGATGCATACTGCAATCGCCTTTAATAGGCGATTCTATATAAAACTTCTTCTTTCCTACTGTGACTGTCGGTTCGGATGACGGTTTCGGTTTACTGTGCCTATCCGTGAACCTTTTTCGGTAAAAATTCGATTGTAGTACATTCGTGATCAACCCTAATTCCTCTACAACACCCTCTTGTGTACAGATTCGTTTTGCGCATGGTAATAGTGTTTTCATTAGGACGCACTTTTGGTGGACCGGCGAATAACCGGACCAAGTGGATTTCCTCTAAACACCTCTTCTGATAGAGCCATCTTCCCGGCGACTTATAAGTATATCTTGAGACGGCAAAGAATTATCAGTCTCAAATTCAAACGTTATCTGCAGATTAGGTTGACAACAATTTACGCGTTGTACTAGAATATCTGTTGCCTGTTTGGACCGACTGAATATTGGTGTATCATCAACGTAGCGTTTGTAGTATGATAGACTTGTTATGTCTCCGGCTAACTATTGTTCAATCCGTAACATGAGAAAATCAGCTTAGGTTGGCCCTAATGGAATTCCCATGACAACCCCATCTATTTATTCGTAGCATAGATCAAGAAAACGGAAGCTAACGTTTTCAGTGTATAACAATAAGGTTTCCGTCAGAACATCACCAGACAGTGACAAAGTAATTTGGCTGGTTTAAAAAGCTCACAAATATAATCAGTTGTCTCATATAACAGGACATTCGTCAAAAGTGACTGAATGTCTATGGAACATATCAACTCATTAGCAAGATTGATGTTGTCCAAACCACTGATCAATTCAGAAGAATCTTTAATAGAGTGTGTCTGAAACTTCTGTTTTAATGGAGTTAAGACAATAACTAGCCAGCGTGTCAGTTTGTGATACGGAGAATTCGTCATTGTCAGGACAGGCCTAAGAGGCATTCTGGACTTGTGTGTTTTAGGGAGACCGTAGAGCTGAGATGTCGACGATCCACACGGTTTAAGGGATTTGTACGTCACGTCATCGATTATGTGCGGTTGTAAGCGAAGTTGAAGATGCCGTACTAGGTGACCTTCTATTTCAGTAACGTTGTCCACTGTGTCTATTTGCTGAAAATTCGTTCAGTCCTCTAATATTGATAGCATTTCCTACACATACGCGTCCCTGTCTAAAACGATTGTACCGAAGCCCTTGTCTGGGTTAAGCAATACTACATGTTTTGATTCAATTACTCTTAGTGATGGCAGGTGTTGTTTTGTAACAGTGAACCGGCCGTTGATTGGAGTCATGGTAAACCCATTAGCCAAATCAGTGAGTTTGGTTTGAAGCCAGCCTAAGTTGTCAGTAGTGGTTGGTAGACGATCTGATTACTGATCAATTAGGTTCTGAAACTGAACTTCAACATGACTATGATTAGGCATATATGGTGGTATTTTATGATCTAGACCCGAAGCTAAGGCTTCAAATTGCAAAAAATGCAACTGTACTGAACAACAGTTCAATACATACTTACTGGGATCCAGTGGAAGTGGTTCTTCAGCAGGTCTCTTACATGGCTTCTACAAACGATTGTTGTAAGTCTTCTCCATACGATCAACGATCGTCTTACAGGATTATATGAACACTATACGACCGCATAATGATAACTTTTCTGTGATGGGAAGAAAACGGCAATGTTGTTGAAACACGCAAACGATCAGTGTCCGCATTCGCAAGACACATCCTGATCACTGATCACGTCATCGATCTGGCTTGCGCGTTCAGAATCTCGTTACGTCATCCCAATCTAAGATTCTTGCGGTTTGCTGAGACTGTCGCAATCAATCGACTGAAGCCGGCACCATGTTTGCAGAAACAGGAAGAATGCCAATAATAGCATGTTTATCAGTGAGGACCAATGTTTCAAACTGTTCATAAACAATTATTCGTGATCTTGACCTTGCCGTGGACTTAGTGATCTTTCCGAACCCATCAATCGATTATTCATCCCACCCACCTCTAAATGGTTGATATAAAAAACCATTCTATTTCATCGTACATTTGGTACTGATGAATCAATAGAGAATATTTTTCGTTCACTTCTTTGTGTCCTTGGACAATTGATTACTCATATTTTGTTTAACAAGTTGTTTGTGGGTGCGTCTTTGAGTTTTGTATAACGAGACTTAGACAACCTATAGAGTATTTGTCTTCTGTGGTGAAAGGAAACAGCCAGTAAACTAAAATTATGTTTGATACCCGTGAACACTCTTTACTGGCTTGATGTTATGAGTTGAACATCTTTCTTCAAACGGTTATACATCTCATTTAGGGATGAAACGTAAGTTTAGTTTAGTTTTCCAAGTGAGCAGGGTAAACTGCTCTCATAGAGGTAAAACGGTCTTATTGTGATGTTAATGGTCGAATTTCAAAAGATGACGTTAATGTTACGCATCAAAATAACAGAGCTTACGTGTTTTAGCTGAAAAGAAACGCTGAAGTTTTGAGTTTAAAAAGGTTATTACATATCTCGTAGCTGTTAATCAGCGTAGGTCAAAAGAATCTGGGTTTGTGAAACCAGCCTTTTCTGGTTATGTCAGACGTTAAGAAAAATCCGGAAAATAGCGATAGCTGATTTTTCCCAGATTTCTGCTTGAAAGAACACGGTTGTCTTTCTCACCGGATCCATGAACTTCAGCAAGCAACTGTTTACGACTCGCATTCGTGTGTGGTGTATGTTTGCCAGCTTCCATTCCACCGTCAGTTGCCCAACATGTGTGCCCCCGTAAGCGACCGCTGTTTACGGGTGTCCAAAAATTGGTAACCGGACGTACATTAAGAACTCTTTGGTGTACTTGACGGATCAACTATTTCGAACATAATGTTAGTAGTTATTTGTAGCTTAGCAGCATCTGTGGGAAAGAACAGTGTTCTGGAACGAACTGATCAGCTTATGACGCCTACACATGAAATGCAGTCGTTTGTGTGGTATAAATACCAGAATATAGCAGTAACAACCACAATCACGAGATACAAACTGGTTCAAAAACATCTAATTCATCAAAACAAAATACACCACTTAGCAAGCATTCATTCGTTATTCCTGTTCAATAAGTGAAATAGATTATTACAAACTGGATACATGCTTGAATCACTGTTCGTTAGGTTACAGCTATCATTATCATCAGCATGATATATCCTGTTTTGTTTTGTTGTGGTCACCAGGGTGTTTCATGGACGACCATGTGACAAATTGTAAATTGTGCTGCTATGTATTAGGATGTAGGAAACAAGGTCAAAGTGATGAATAAGAGGTTTTTTCACTAGCTAGGCTTACCTCGGACGATGCCAAGGCGACGATTATAAATCACGCGCTATAGGACGGATTGTACTCTATGTGACGAGGCTGGGGCTTATCAACTTACATGTGTAGAAGCGGTCAATGTTCAGGTATGTCCGTTACTGTAATAATTTGTGCTTGTGCTTTTGGGGAAGTTATTCTAGGAAGGTTGTTGTAGTGCGACTTACTTCGAGCACAAAAAGCGGCTGTAAAGTCTGAAGTCAATAAACCTGGCTCTGATTAAAAGTGCATTGTTGCAACCCAAATGTGGGTTTGGAGAAATCTGAAGGTGATTCTGAGTGACTTAGTTGGAGTTCACTAACAGCCTGTATTTACCAAATTGCAAATTCTGCCTCAAACAATGGGTTTTCGTAATCGTTGTGAAAAACTGCTTCCTGGTTTGTTCTGCACCAATTTTCATTAAGTACATTAACTTCTTCCACTGTGAAAGACCTGATGATGGTGATTGAAAAACTAAACATAAAAGGACTCAGAAGATAGGCATATTTTATCCGATATTTCGAAACAATAACGAGCGAAATTTAACAGTTATTTTTGCGTATACCGTAGTACATATATTCTAACATAAGTTTGGATATCTGCATCTATTAGACTAGTCGGCAAATCATCATTTTTTAACTAACCAATGTAAACAAAGGACATTCCTCCTTTTTCTGATGTTTCTACGGCTTCTTTCTTGCCTTTACGCTTTATTTTGTATTCATTTAGGGTTACCCATTTAAACATATCCTAATTCAGGTAGACGTAACGGCATTACGTTAGGATATTCGACTTGCATGTCATTTGTGTAGTAATTGTCGAAATAGTTCTCTAGATCATGTTCCAAGTCAGTAGGGTGCTGCTTCGAAAATGTGGGCCGTAACAGTCCGAGTGGCTCATATAACGTATTATCTACTGCTTAAAGCTGTTCTTATGGGACGGATAATTGGCGGTTCACTGAAACGTAGTATGCATACGTAGTAAACGGGAAGTGAATAGGGCGGGCTCTTCAGCAATTTCCTGGCACGGAAGCGAGCGTGGTGGTCATCGGTATATGGTGACAACATTTCTCTGAGTTGCATAAGAAACTGAAATTCTCAAAGTTGCCCTGGATGCTTGGATATAGACAAGTACACATGCATCTCTTTTCAAAAAATTCGAACACACACCAACTCAGTCATAACAGCGAAGAAAGCAGCATAAACAGAGCCGATATAAATGTATCAGATGAAAACGTTAGGAACTCATACAAACAGTTTCCCAAAATGTTCTCACAGTTTAGCTCAAAAGCGAATGCCAATCATATACTCCTGTCTCGATCAATCGGTTAAAAAATATATTCAAAAGGCGACTGGTTGAGAATGGTTCTATTCGTCAAAGTTGTAAAGTATTTTTACAAATCAGACGTTTCAAATTAGCCCAAACCTTCAGAAAAGGTTACGGTTGACTTATTTCAAGTACTTGTAAACACCTTTTTAACTTTATTTTTCGATGACATTTATCTTGGTGGACTGAAACCTATTTCTCGTTCTCATTGCCCTATCCTTCACTTCAGAATGCTAACCTTATAAATTTGGTTGCATGGCGTTCATAGGTCAGTGCCAGTTTCAGTCTTCTAATCGTTATAATAGAAATGAAAACGACGAAAGCATTTTGTACATATAATGAAGAAGTGGTTAGCGAACGTAAATGGATGGGAAGTCTCCGACGTGCAGAGATTGCGACAGTAAAACCTGTGTGCTAAAAATGTGGTAAATAAGTTTGGTTGATTTATCAACGATGTGATCTCCCTTCGACTTTACGTCAGTTTCGTGCCTTTCAGCCGAACAAGCTAGTATGCACTGCTATTGCTCTTAGTGTATTATTTACAATGCTGATCATTTCCACCCTCGCTTATTCCGTAACCCTATTTAGTCCGAAACTGTGAATACATTTTTGCAACCCTCTTTCAGTTGGAGGGACATTCTACTTACGTCATAATCACCTCTTTTATAATTGTGTCACAAGTACACTGCCTAATTAGCGCGAAACAGCCCATCACAGTCGCACCTCCAGTTGTATTTTTTATGTTGATGCTGCTTATACTGAATACACTTTAGAAGTTTTGTGTTAGTTTCATTTTTGTTGCCTGGTTTACTGTCTGAGTCAAAAATGCATCAAAGCTGATTTTGTGTTTAACTCATTCTGTTTCATTTGTTAAATTTGCAGACGTAACCTAGGTAAAGTGATTAAAATATCATTATCACACGCACTATTTTGAATACTGTTGGAATTAACAAGCTTTGTCGTTGTAAACCAAAGCCGTCATATTTACAGATAATCTCAATTTCAACGTCACCCACTTTGGATTGCAGCTTCGCATCCATATAGACCTTCCAGCCAATCTTTTCTAAAGAAAGCGCCAGACTCTAGTTGCAAGCCAGTTAGTGCTCGTAAGTAGTACATACCACTAATAAAATTTGGAGTCGAACTTTGGAACAGTTTTTTTGAAGCAACCGTGTTGACCACCGTGAATGATCTCACATTTGTCACAACCGAAGTATTACATCTGAAAGCTCAACCACCCCCTACATGCGAGCAGTGGTCAGACTGTCTGACCGTCTTTTTATGACACGCAGTTACTTTCTGTTGCTTTTAGTCGATCGTGCCTAAATTAGGACGGGCTCCGAGACGGGCTGAGATCTTGAAATTCACCAACCCTGCTATGTAGTGTTTTAGATTACTGATGATTAGTAGGAAGTTCGTTTGTCTTGCAGTTCAACCTTATCAGCATTCAACCACAGCTCTTGCACTCCGACCAAATTAACAGCCAGTCTTTTTTGAATGGAAACACTAGACGTGAGCTTCGCTGTCATCACAGTTCGTCTCTAAGGAGAAGTTCTGTTAGATTTCCTGGATAAAGGTCTGCGCAAGAGTGAATATGTCCCACTCGCACTTCAGCGTATCTTTGTTTCAACTTGTATATAGAGTAGCACTGTACTTCCTACCAAACTCAAACCAACTGCGCAGATTTTACCAAAATATGAAACTTGCAATGTGAAAATCTGTCTTCGAGTCACTAAACATATGACGTTTTTAGTCCAATTAGGTAATAGCGGACTGCTTATATATGCGCTGGGAACCCAACTTTCAAGGGGAATTTCATCTCAACACTTAGCTTTCATATTATGCATCCGGAACAGAAATTACACTCCAGCTCCTCTCTTGTAGAGGCCTGTTATCAGCGCACTTTCTCGTTAGTCGACCTAGACATTCAGATTGCAAAAATTGCACCAACACATAAAGTAACGTTTTCAGCGTGTAAGGAGTTTAGCGGGAAAAACGGAGTTCTGTGACTGGTAAAATCTGATAAGTAGCTGAACCTATACACCATGTAACGATGATCTCTTGACCGTGAATGTGCACGACTCCGAGTATGATTGTATGCCGCTGATTTTTAACCGCTCTATCGACCACAAAACTTGATCCTCGTCCTTGATAGCCAGTTGATGTTCATGAAGTCGTCGAGAACGTTTTTGTCCGGACGGGCTAACGTAGTGGCTATCGAAGTCATTGTATTTGAAATGGTAAATTAATTTCAATTTTTTGGTTGACGTCAGCTGATCTTTTGCTTTTTACAGTATTGTGCTTGTAGTTGAGGTAGGTTAGTGTAGTACGTTCTGAGATGTACTGCAGTCTTTTCAGGTACGTTTTGACGTATTTCATTACGCTCAACGTTTTTGGTCGTTTTGTTGCTTTTTTGCCTTGGTTTACGTTTGGTAAAGCTTCGTGGGCATCTATTGTGAAGTAACACTAGATGGAGAAACTTCTCTTCCTTCGTTCTGACTTTTGGGGTACTGCGATGTATTTCCGCTCTTCGACAAACAATTTGGATGCGTCCGTTTTGTGTTGGTTTGTGTTGTTATTTCAAAAGCTGAGTAACTGGTCTGCGTGAGTCTGTATTCGGGAAACTGAGTACCTCATTTCCACATGAAGTTTACATTTCACTAGAACGTCCCAAAAGGACAACTTGCCGTCACTTTCTGTATTCATAACAAAACCGTCATTGAAAATATGCTAACAGTGAGCAGTAACATACATATTTGAAAGATTTAAGGACTGGTGGTACACAGTCAAAGCCGAAGTTGAAGGGTTGACGACGACTGGAACTGGTCACTCACAATCACGTTTCATAGGTCATGTTAACAACATGTATACAGTCGGCCATTTCTCGACCTTCAACGATCACAGTGTTCTGACCTATACGTCGAAATTTTTGTGCCCTAACAATAATGATAGAAGGTTTGCATTCCAATTGCTAGAACTGACGAGGAACCGGAAATCGATTGCATCAACTTGAGCTACCTACTCGATAATTAGTCCCCTGAGTCGCAGTATATATGCTTGCCACAGTACAGGCGGCACATTTGAATTTTCATCCGAATCTGAAAAGTGTTGCTCAAGGCGGCTAGTCCTCGAATTCCCCAAAAAGTTGTGTCAGCTACTACTCGCACTGAATCAGCGATAATTTTTAAGCACTGCAAAATGCAGTTATCCGTATATTACTTCGAACATCTGATTCATTTGCCTGAACTTTGACCAGTAGATGATAACAATTAACCAGCATAATAGTATGTGAACTTCAGAAACTCATTTGCCAAGTTCATTGGAAAAGACGAAATTTTATAGATAGTACGGCCATTACAATTAAACCTTCGGGATACAAAGCTTTGTAGAAGCTGAATGATGTTTCACGTTAAATCATTACATGAATTCTAAAGTACTGTAGATAAATATATTTCGTTGGGCGCAGTCTTATCTCATCTGACTCATTTGATGCGAACCGTATAACAAAGTGACTGAAAACAACGTGTTGTCTACTGAATGTGTACGAAACTGTTTGTGTTGAACAACTTGTAGCAATAAGAAAACAATCGCAAATTTTGAAGCAAGCTTTGTCCAGAATCATGTTACAAAAAACACCAGCGGAATGAAAAACTGTAATAGCTTCATCAGTTTCGATCGTTGGTAAAAACAACATATATGGTGTTGCGTGACAATTATAATGAAACTGTGGGTGAAAAAAATATGACGTCTACACTATGTACGCTTCTTCAAACAATCAAAAATTCCAAAATAAACCTAGCGAACGATACAGTAAAAATGGAGAGCCAGGAACCAACTCATTGGTGGACTTCTAAAATTCGTTCGCACGCTAACTAGTTTGGCGATATAAAATAATGCCCAAGATTTGGGAGTAAAATGTAATCGGAAATAGGAAGTTGAAAATCACACAATGAAACGTTCAATGTTTTACTTTCAACCTAACCGTTCATGTGCTTTGAGTATAAGATATCCCACATCACGAGTAATTTGACATACACGTTACATAGGACCCTGCAGCATTATTGAATGCAACAAACAGATTGTTTATATTAGTTCGCCAATCTGAAACCGGTCTAAGCACACAGTGTTCGGAGCCGAATTTTGTTTGCACTGTGCAAACAATCAATCGGATTGCGATTTCATCGCAAACCGCGGTCGGATATCCTATATTGTTTGTAATTCCAAAATTACCAAAATCCAGCTAACAGTTTCTTAAATGTCTCAGTGGATTCATTATTGAACCTGTGAATTAGCGTTTGGTAACGTACTTTTCTGAACTAAGTTATAATGGTCTAACGTTTGCATTGTAATGAACGATGCTGCTTGGAGAAAACTGAGTTGAAGTTATGTGCTGTTTTCATTATTCAAACTTGACTGCATGAGTTCTAAGTCTAATCCTAGGAACACGGTTTAATATTCTAAACTTGGAAAATTTTCCTTGTCTTCTGCATATATCATAAAAGAATTGGACTGCCTAGTCAACAATGCCCCGTTGCACATGCGTTGCCACGCAGTTTAAAAACTATGTCTCGCCGGGTCACTTCTTGGATTAATACAACCAAGACTCTCAAAAGTTTTGACGTGGACTATCAGGAAGTTTTACAGTCAAGGTTTTGCTGTTCCACCTTCCAAGGATAAAATATAAATCTTTGTAATTGGCATTGTTGCATATCCCATCGGACTAAGGGCTTTCTAATCAACCAGACGTCCACATGCTGAGCTTTGTCTTCATTTTGCTACACGCGTATTCATTTTTAGCAAACAACTTCATTAACGTGAGCACGCTCAGAAATAATTATATCATGAATGCATCCACCTCACATGGCACTTTACAACTGAAGAAGTTGTTCAGGTGAATATTCAGTGAAAAGTTGCACGATAATTGAATTTTGATTTTGAGAAAACAGCGTTGAAAATGCACACTTACGAGCTTCTCACTGAAAGAATGTGATGTCTTCGGGATGTCTGCTGCGGTGGCCGAAGTGGTTGGAAATTTTCCTACAAGTCTGTATGATGCCCAACTCCTGAATTCAACGTAGTCGTACATGATTCCTTCTTAACTCTGCAGCTTAACCCAATGTGCATGTTTATACTTTTTGTTTTTTTGATTTGGACGTTCTTGCGGGATCCACTTGCTTTTATTTAGATTGTTTCACACAGACACACGATTTTCTGTTTTACTTCTCAAATTAACTTTTGAAGTTACTCTGTACATTCCTTTTGTAATATGTGTTTATGTTTGAGTAATCGATTTATGTATATACCGGACAGTTTTACTGTTAATCCTGACTTCCACAATAACGAAATGTAATTGTATGTTTCCCAACTTGTTTGTGTGTGTTTTAATCGAGGACGGTCTCACCGTAACAATAACGAATTTTTAAAGTGTGTTTATTTTCCATTTGGAATATGTATGCAGAATGCAAGGCGCTGACATTTTTTTCACCGGAATCAATTTTGTACACCTATATAGACATCCAAGATGATCTAAACATGTGCAGATTCCATAAACATTACCAAAGTTGTTGCACAGATTACGTGGTTTGAAACGTGTCAGTTTCCCGCCTCATTCTCAGGTCAACCATTTGAAACACGTGTGGAGAGTTTGCGCGGCATTCAGTGATCGCACAAATAGATAAAATCTAGGTTGTGTTGCTAGAACATTAATTGTTAATCTGCCAACAAGACATTACTTAACCCGTGACTGTTGGTCCGTATACAGAAATCTGACCAAGGTAGTTCCAAGGCTGTACGCAACAGTTTTGGAAGCACCAGGGTGTAATTTATGGACCTACTAATGAGACCTCAGATGAGGTTATGAATCAAAGCAACTCTGTCTTTGACTAGATAACAGTTACGTAAAATTTAAACAAAACATTCCGCTCACACAGACAAATTGACTGGAGTTTAACGGCAATTAAGAAGCTCCGTTGAATTTTGTTCAGTTGTTAATGTTGTGTTTAGAGAATAGGAGTGACAGCGTCGTTTTTATAAAAAGTGTGACTGGTTTGATCTGCACCACATGACTACAGTACTTTAGTGAAGATGAAACTGGGCTGTGTATTAGTGATAAAATATCACTTTGTCACAAGGGCTCAGAGAAGACAAATAATGAGTTCAATCAGGTAAAAGGCTATAGAATTTAAAACGCTACATACACTTTCATCTCTATCGAGGTGACATCAATTTATTTCTGACATCACTAAGGTCCATCTTTTTCCCATTCCAGAATGTCATCTGGTATGAATGATACACATATAAATTTCCCCTCCCGCAATATTACTTCTAGTGTCCGAACACACAGCTCCGTCATATAGTCAATCAGAAGGCATTCTTTTTACCATTAAAAGAAGAGAATCAGCGAAATAGATATGCCAAACATCTGAAGAATGTTTCTACCTTAAACACGCTTCACTGAACTGTAAGCAAGGGTGTCTAGGTGTTAATCGAAGGAGCCCAATCTATCGTTCTGTTACAAACACAGTATTGTTGAAAGGTTTTGGTGGGCAGCTGAGAATATGGCCATGAGACCATCAGACTTTTCGCCGTGTACCAACATGTGTGTTGTTTCAGCTGTTCAAATATGCCCGGAGATTTCATCAAAAGGCAAAGCGTGGCGAACAAGCTCGTTTTTGGTGTATCATCTTCTGGCCAAATACAACACAATAAATATGAAATTAGTTGTCAAGTCAGGATTCTGTGAAATTTAATACAGTGTGAATCTAATGTTATTTTGGGATTACGGACATGGTTACTGTGGTGCCGTGTCAAGTGTTCTAACGACGGCAGGCCACGGCAACTTCAGCGCTAGAACAAAAGACTTCTGCGCACACAGATTAGGGTTTCCCAGCCGGATTCCGATCGCTTCTGCAGCAGCCAAGATGCGACATTTCACACCCTTAGTGTGAACACGTGTGACACAGTAGATCGGCTTGAATGCGACATCCACATTGACTCTGTGATCCGTATCAACTAGGTGGGCCAAACTTGCGCTGGAAATCTTTCGTTGTTGTCCGGTTGTCAGCCACGCTGGATGATGTTCGCGTATTCTCTCCGACAAGCGCCTTGTTGTGCGACCAATGTAACCTGCTCCACAGGAACAAGCGAATGAGTAGACACAAAATGAGGTAGCACTACTGGCACTGCATCTTTGACGTGAAGGCGTACAGCTGGCTTAGAGGAGAAGGTTAGTCCCAGTCGTGTTGTATTTAGCCTGAAGATAATACACCGGAAACGAGCTTGTTCGCCACGCTTCGACTTTTACATGTATTGTTGTCTAAGTAAGCAAAAAAATAGCTTATTGGAGCTCAAAACTGCTTGTTTTTCAAGTTTGCCTAGAAAATACTGATAATTAGAGATCTCATCGGCAAACACACTGTCGACGGATTTGCTTGTGCATTAATATCGAATTTAATTGAACTTAACTACTGATTCATTATTTCTCTTAACGAAATGTACACAGTATGTCAAGCCCCGTTTCAAACAAGATGTTGTTGTCTGTCTTCACTAAATCAACCTGAAACCCTCTTACTTGGATGACATCTACCTGGCGAATTTCCTAAACCATTTGAATGTAACATGGGCTCCACAGAAGTCTAACAGTTTTGATTGACACTCGACCTATCGACGTTTAGGTGGTTCGTAAATTATGTTTACTTAAACAACTGAGACGAACTCTTCTAAAAGTGAATGAACCGGCACTCTGGTTCTTTCCAATACAATAAAGTGATTACCATAATGTTTCACAGAACGCATTATTTTGTCTTTATAGGTTTCAGTTCTACAATTTAATTTCACCATCTGGTACGGATTACGTGTACGGTTCAAAGCCTGAATTGTGTTCCAAGCCAACTAAGTAGATTTGTAGGGAATTCCAACGTTACAAGTTACACTGACGTCACCGCAAAACGGATTAACGTAATATTGTCTTATTTAAGACGTGAAAACGACTGCCAGATAAGTTCCATAGGATGAGTCAATTACGGTAAAATGAGATGGTAATTTACGATTAACCACATCAGCATTCTGTTATACCTTTTATCATACAGCATCACGACGGCAAATCACCTTTGAGTTCGAGTTATTGAGGTTTCCAACAGTTTTGTGACATTAAAATTACAGAATGCTACACCGATATAAAACTGCACCGCCTGTGTAAATGAAAAACAGCCACAATTGCTTCACATCATCCGAGAGGTGGACAGTGGAGATCTGATACTTTTTATGCAGAAAACTAAAGCTGCCGGATATGGGGTGTAAACGACAGCAGATCTACAGTGACATCAAGCAGGTAGGTCAGAACGCTGATTTCTTGGAAAAAAAAATGCAAAACCGGTATAGTAACTAGCGAGGGATTTTGTTGATATAAGTTACATGAAATTGGTTGCAACTGTCGCACTGTCATAGATCTAGTTGGCCAATCTGGGGGAAGACGCCACACTCG
The DNA here is from genome assembly GCA_013368495.1 of Paragonimus heterotremus. Lineage (NCBI taxonomy): Eukaryota > Metazoa > Platyhelminthes > Trematoda > Plagiorchiida > Troglotrematidae > Paragonimus > Paragonimus heterotremus. The sequence continues at coordinate 23,521 of LUCH01003182.1, read as the reverse complement.
GAGTTCGTTCTGATTAAAACGAGTCAGTGATGCACACCTAATCATATCCGGAACTGGAACACTGGCCACACTTTCGTGAGACAACTGTGTTTGAATACGGCAGAACTCTGCTGACTTGTTCTACTCAAAACGAACTTCGAATCTGGCGGTTTTCTTCAGGTTGGTTGATTAGAAGATCTACGGGATTGCGTCACCTCCAGCCAGTTGTCAATTTTACTTAATTTATGTAAATTGAATTCCTGCAGGACTTGTTAGGTGACATTGCGGTTGCTCATGTTTTAAACTCTTGGACAGTAAATTGTGTCCGCTTACCCATCACTAGAATGTACACACCATTTAGCCAGTTAATCGCGCATACTATTCTCCGGCCCTCACTAAGTTTGCATTAGGTAAACAAAACAGTCAGAAATGTTTTACACAAGCACACCATGGACTATAATACAGAATGAAGTTAAGGTAAATGACAAGGTTAAATATTTTGCAAAAATGTCAAGGTATATACTTGTACAGGTTGACTGTGTTAAAATTTAAAGGACCCCCTTCTGCTTAATTCGTTAGCCCGTTAATTATTGCGTCTCATGTCCCCACATTGTTACCTTTTGCTTGAATGTAATTGGCTAGCATATAAGATAATATGAACGTAAAATTAATCACCTTTTGCTTACTAAGGTATTGTGTTGTCGGGTTCGTTCACTTACCATGCACTTCAGCGATGCAGCGAGGTTCCAGTTAATCTTAACGTAATCAGCACTTACTTTCGTGCAACATACGTCCTTTGAGAAAATCAGCCTAGAAATGCAAAATTGGCATCAATAAAATGAACTGGATACACTGTTGTTTTCATAGATATCTCTTACATGGAACGAATTTGGCATCAAGGTTCCATTTAGCAAACATGTCTCTTAGTCTGTCCTAGCTGATATGGTGTATGCTGACAAATTGCTTGAACATTGTGGGAACTGCGATTAATCTATGCGAAACTTAGAACACAGAATTGGCTGCCATGCACATTTAGAAATTGGAACGATATCTAGGCTATTTGGGTTACGCATCGCCGTATACACCATAAGCCAATATCGGGCGTGATGAAAAATTAATTGGGTATTATTTTAAATCAACATTTTAAGTCAGCCGTACCGTTGGTTAGTAGACCTAGAAAAGTCTGTGATCAAACTTTGAAGATGTGCATCTAATTACTCATGAGGCGTGCGGATGCAGTTGGCACCTTATGAACACAACTCAACGATCATCCGTGAAATGACCTTATTTTATATGAGATGAACAATAAATGGGTGAAGAGTTTTATGAGTGGAAAAAGTTGGTTAAAGATTTTATTGTCAGTTCAAGGATGGGAAAATTATCGAAAGTACGGACTATATAATGTATCATTCACTTGGGGTAAACAGTGGATGGGAGTTGTACACAGAAAAACCTCGTCTGAAGCTACTGAAACTAGCCCATACATTAACAGCTCGGCATCCAGGAAAACAATGCGTCCCCCATCAGGATTATATTAGATTAACCTACTTCATATGTAGACAGGAAACAGTCGAAGGGTGAACTGGCTACAACGAAACGTCGACTTTACGACGACATGTATTCAGCGTTTATACGTATTCTAACAATCCCTCTCTTGAAAACTTTAACAGAAATGTACAAAGTGAACCAAAACAACAGAAATATTGGATTTCGTTTTGTTTATAAATATCTTGAGAATTTTTATGTTCTCTGGCTTGGAGTGCAATGGATTTGCCTATCTGGGATCTGATTTTACTTAAAAGTTGTGGAATTTTCAGTATGCATTTTAAGGTGTTGGGATGCTGTAAGTCTCGGTCGTTAGGGTCAATTAGTTTTTGTGGTGGCTTTGACTGACACATGAATGACCAGTAAACAGAACTGGGCGATTACTTACGCACACGTCGCCGACTCGCCAACAAATGCAAATTTCACGAATTGGTCGCCATACACGTGACTTTCATGCCCATAATTTTTTTATTCGACAGCATCCAAAGAGATGTTAGTTGTGCCCACATCGATTACCTCCCGCTCCTAATACCTGGAAGGGCATGAAAACAAACACATATGGTTGTAGACACAAGCACACAGATGCACGCGAACGCACAAGCACACATGTAGGAAACAAACATCTCTGGTTGCACATCGCTGTAAGCCTGTGCGAAATTGCCAACGTAAACCAGGACTGATAGACCTACGCATCAAAGTGTTCTTTGTTCAGCTACTGGCTATTTTTAGTCCATCGTGGTTCGTTTATGAATATATAAATGAACGAGAGCAGAAAAGGCGGGATATAATAAAAATCCTTTATTAGAACAGGGAAGAGGAGTCTATGGAGAACCCCCGTAGGTAATCAAAAGCTAACTCAACCAAGAATAGTCTTGATGACTCAATACTAAAAAATGACTGATTTATCGATTCCTGTGGATGAAATATCCCCGGAGTTTCACAATTCGCTCTCCAGATTGGCCAGAGATGGCTTGAAGTCTCCCAGTGTATCCACAATTGTACACGATTGGGATTCCATACTACCCCAACTGGAGGCCAGCTGTGTTGATTTGGATCGATTAACAGACACAGGTAGTGTATACACTCCAGAGGAGAGTTCTCCACTTAACCACATTCGCTGCTCTGAGATTACACAGAATGCAAATTCTCAGGAACAACTCTTCGGTATCAACACATCTGATAACTTACACAGCGCACGTCCAGTCTCTCAAACGCGGTTTATTGAACCGGAGGGTATACGATTGCCTTGGACTGATTACAATTCACCAGATCCCACGGATTTTATTACCACTGATCGAACGAGGCAAAAGCTTGTTCGATCATCAGCCACTCAACGGGGGAATACAGGTTACTACTCATATCAACCAAATAAATGTCGTGGGTCGGTTCGACGGGGCAGTCACATCCACGATAGCCCGAGCTTCCAAGAGAAACTAGTGCCTCCCTGTTTACTTGTCGATTTTCCAGAAAGCAAAATAACATCACACTCATTAGAAGACGATTTGTGGACGGTCGGCTCGGAACTTGGCGTATTTGTCGGCGGAGTCAAAGACCGAGGTTCTGATGGATCTACAGCTTTACTGTCTCGAACAGCATACAATATGGACCATGTTTGTTATCCAGATGAAAATCGTTCAGAAATTCCAGTTAGACAGAAATACTCGGTTCAATCTGAGGGTTCTTTTTATCCTCACGGATGCATAAGTCACCACACAAGGGGGTCATTTCCGAAGAGTGCGTCGGAACGGTTAACATCACCCAAACAATGTGCAGCTACCGGAAAGTATAATAATCCTTCATCCGCAGAGACTGTGTCTGTGCAACGTCCCGTGTCTGCCAGATGTAAAGCTGTCCGATGGGCGCTGAAATCTCCAGAGCAACATAAGCGACATTTTGAAAAGCGGGTGAGTTGTTAGTTAAACTGCACAAGAGCACAATTAGCATGCTGTCTATTACTGTCTAAAATTGTTTCACTGCAGAAAGTGTTATGATGTTTTTTGATGTTAACCGTAGTTTGTCGTTCTCTCTAAACACCTAATGTTTTGTCAACATTAGGAAGATAACTGTCGAAACTGATAACAAACATGATGACTTTGTCAGATACTCCCCTGATTGTTGAACACAATTCCACTGTTGTACCGTTCATTCGAATCGAAACGCCGCAAAAACTACAAAGGAATGTTTTAAACACGAAAAAGATTAAAAATTATAAATACCACTATTTGGTAAATTTAATGACAATGAAAAGTTAACTCAAGATACTTGTTTGGCTATGAACTTCCGGTCGCTCAAACGTTCAACTTGCAATAGATTTTCGTTACACACGAGAAAGGAACCACTGGATTCTGGCCTATTTTGAACTCAGTGATCAACATTGATTAACAAGGGCCCACATATGCGGTAGAAAGCAAGTCTGATAGTCCGTTTTGGATGATGCTAAGTGTGTATATTATGACTGGTCAATTTTCCAAAGTGATGTACCATAAAAACTAATTGTTTTACTTGCTGAAAAACTTAACTCGGTTGAACAGGTGGTAGTCTAATCATAAACTATGAAATTCTTGTTAACTGTGGGCATTTTTATTTGGTAATTGGCGGTAAATCTTAGGCCGTTTTATTCACAGTTGTTTGTGCTCATATACAGCACACTGGAACCAATACAATTTAAGACAAAATGATAGTAAGTTTATCTAAATAACAAAGTTTTTCCAACAAATTAAACTGACTATGGTCGTCTGCAAATTTTGTATCTGTTTATGATGCTCAAAATACATGAATTAACGTGTGAATTAAATTTGTACGTTGTCATTATCTGCAAACCTGTGACGCATGCGGAAATAAGGAAAACGGTTTTCGACTGAAACGTATAGCTCCATTTGGATCGAGTGCACCTTACACGGCTAAACCGACTTTAGGGAAACGTTAGCGGCAGTTTTTTCTGAACCCGAATGATTAGCTTTACATCTCCAAATTTCAGGACAAACATCGACAGAGCGAAAGGTTTCGCGATATCAATCCTACCACAGAGGACGGATGTTCAATAAAAGGACAAGTGACCTGTCGTCCCACTTGATAGTTTGTGTTTGACGGATGTCAAGTTCACGGTGATTCTATGCCCTCTTTCCGACATTCTACAGGAAAGTATATAAAACTACTACACATGATAGATGAAGACTGAATGTTTTAGTACCAGATTTAAGTGAAAATGTGCAGCAATTAATAGTCTGGAAAAACTGCGTGACCAGATATGATCTTGATTTTCAAGTTGATCAATTCACTTGTTATCTGCAGTTTGGTTGTAAAAGCTTTTTCCGTAGTAAAGGCCGTTCAGTCTGGAAATACTTTCTTTCTAAGTGTGGTTATCAGAGTTTCTCCTATGAGTGGTGATTAACAACTGATGGAATTCATGGGTACTTCATAATTTAAAAAATTGTTGGACATATGTTGTCACCTCAGAAACGTTGTGACCACCACCGGTTTTCCGGAACAGCAACTTTTTGACTAGTAGAACGGGGTCATTTTGATGCCAAGCAAAAAGACTCATACTGGTGACAGTTTTATATGACAACAATGTAAATTATAATGGTCTTTATGATTAAGCTCACGTGAGTTTGCATTCATTAGATTCATCTGAACAGCTAAAGGTTGCAGAGAAATTTGAAGGATCAAAGCTGTTTGTTTTGTTTCAAGCAGCTGCACATCATGGTGTGGCTTCACATAGTCGAAATTCGTAGGACTAGTGTTTTCATCTTGGTTATGAATCAGTGGTTGATACAACGTCCAGTCGATGTTTAGTGACTAAACCCCCAACTTACTGAAAACACACAAAAGAACCCAACGTTTTATTTTCCAGGTAGTTATGTTGGCGTAATAACGAATGGCTTGCAACAATGGTGACTAGACTGGAAAATTTCTGAACAAAACACAGGATAATGCTATGTAAGGAGGTTATAATCGGTCCTTTAATCAGTGAGGCATAATTCTGAAGTGGTTGCTGCACTTTAGACAACTGGTGCAGCCAACAGTATCTGTGTGATGTATGGAACTGACAAGTTACAAATGGTCTCCGATAAACTGTACTTATCGTCATTTTTTGGCGCATTGCTATTTTAAGGCAAGTATTAAGTCGTAAATTTAGCATACTCAACTGTACAACTGTAACAGGAAAGGGATGTAAGATAGCTAATTGATCTTGTAATGTCAGCTGCTATTCTAGGTACAAACCAAATACCACTAATTTGGTAGACCGGTTTTGCATGGTTGCTGCCAAAAAGTGTGCTTGAAAGGGTGTATATTTATACCTAGAGGAAAAATCTCCTTCCAAGTTAAGCTGTGTGCAAACTTTATTATAAACCTATAAATAAAGAAAACCACCTCGAACAACCAAAACCCTCTGGGGTGTTTTAATCATCTCCAGCTAATTTCTCATCTTTTGATGGATATTACATTCTTCTCGCCATTTTACTCGGTGTTCAAAATCGAGTGTGCTTTTAATAAAGTAAAAGTTGTAACACTTGTTGGTCTGACCATTCTTTGTGTATTTTCGAGCAACACAAATGAGTACAATATCCCGTTTTTGATGTCACTTAGTTTGTCTTTATGATTAAGAGAATGAATATCTTCTGATGCAGAAATGGTCCAATATATGTGCAGCATGCTTTTGATGCTCTGGGTTTGTAACATCAATATTTTGGAGATATTTGGAATTTTAAATAAATTATCTGAAGTTGTATGTCCGGCTCTTACACGGAAACACTGGCCGTTGGTAGACGCGGAACGCAGTTATGTTGTTACGTCATCAAGTCCATGGATGCTCACGAAGTATATATTACAGTCAACACCCAAAGAGTTCTAGCAAAGTTAGTGATATTGTTCAAATATTTCGATTGGGTTAGAGATAATAACAAAGCAGAAATCACAATAGACAACAGGATGATACTGTGCATAGCAACCTCCCATACTTGGTTAAATATCTTGGGGGTTTACATACCACGCCCAAATAAAGAATGTCTACTATAGTGTTTTGGCATGGTTTGTTCCTTCTAGCTGTTGAGTGCAACAAAATTAAATTGCGTTGAAAATGAGTAAAAACTATGAATTTCTGACGATTCGCTGTGATGGACTTCTCGCGTTTTGTGCTTACCAAGGTAAACGGTGCGTTAATAACCTGCTTGCTGTTTTCTCGGATGCTATCATCTGAGAACTAGGTAGATGTACTCCTTATTTGAAAATCCATTAAACGCTAGTGACCAGACTGCTGATGCGTGATGAAATTAAATCGGCCAAATCATCTTCTGAAGTAAACATTACAGGTAAATCTAACTTACCCACGATTCAGGTCACATCATCACCTCCTCAATCAAAAAGAGAGAGAAACTCACACGTGAAAGAAACAGAAGACTGCTGGTGCATTGTTTATCCGCAAGATGAACCAGTAAATCGTGAGAGCTTTTGGCCAGCGCACCAAGGAGTAGAGCTCGGCCTGTATGACTGCGAGGGGTTTACAAATAAAAGCCGACCAGCAGCTAAACTTCCCGAACTGCATTTTTCCGTCCCAACGCCAATTAAAAATATAAACCAAGAAGCAAAGCAACAGAAAGACAACGTTGTGCGACCTGTTGTTTTGACTAAACGTGCCCATCAAAAAACTACAGCCAAAGAACGAAAGCTGGACGACCAACTGAACAGGCAACAGACTGAAACGCTTATTGAAGCGATCGAAGCGCTCCGTGACTCCATCAGCCTCAGCAATCGTCAACTGGAATTACATTTCAAGGAATCTCAACTGCTAGAGGTTTCCAAGGTGAAACATCGTATGCATGGCTCAGTATCGGAGATAATTTCACATCGAACGTCCTCCGGCTCTAATCGCATTTCACGAAGTCGTGGATTTAAACATGATCTTTCAAAAAGACCTGGTGCTTTTCGACGCTCAGAAGAATGCAGTCAAAACAGAGACGAAAAGGTGAGATTGATCCCATATTACTTTCAATATAGTTGTTGAATGATGCTTAAAGTAATCCGTAGTTCACAACAGTTGGTAATCAACCTAAAGTTGATGCTTTCAAATTGAAACTCCGCGGAATAATAAACACATGTTTTTGGCTTTTTGATTTTTATCAATATGGCTAACGAAATTTATTCTTGCGAATACATATTTTGTCACGTTGTAGACTGCGAGGTGTAATTAATGCATCTTTTAGCGTCCAACAAACTAGCAGGTTTACTACATTGATCAGGTAGATCCAAACTGATTTTCACAGCGTAAAAATGAACAAATATTAATTTTCTCTAATGCATCCCCTTAATATTAATAGTAGTGAGTTTTACTGTAAATAAATAGTGCAGCTAACAAAATCATCGAATACTTAGAACTGCCGGTGAATTTCTTATAATAACCCTGTTAAAATGGTCAAACTCTCGATCAACTAAGACATATAGATTGAACCCGTGAACATAACTTGTGTACTAAACTCATTCTGCACTACGCTAAGTTCCATGTGGGTCCGGACTGACTGATGGAACCCTATACTCGTTCATCTCTGAGATCAAACATAACATCTATTCTCGTTCAAGTCAGACAATTTTGATTCATTGGACATCTAGTAATTTTACTATAAATGGGTACGTAAGACAAACCTCGATTAACGAGCGTCAGATTAATGCCAGTTAATCGATTACATATGTATATGCTCTATGTTCATCCACGTAATTGTCTTCAGCAACTTAATCTTGTTTAACGAGGTGTTCTGAGCACCCTAGACACAAGAATTCGACGGTCCATAGGCATTCCCCACACGCAAATCACTACTGTCGGAATTGTGTAGTGTATACCCCTGACACCCTGGCACGTAGGGAAGTTTTTCAACTTCCCGGTTTGTGCAAGACAATACACCAGCTACATTCCTCTGATGTGTGTACCTTTATTTATAGCTCATATAGACAATAGACAAGCTGTTCATATTTTTACATGGATCGTCTGGACCGAAGCTTGCTTGCTTGATCACCATGTGATTGCACGCTGAGGAGTCAGTGGGTGGCAGAGTTAACTAGAAAGTTAGTCCGTTCGGTTCAACACAGTATTGTACACGGTTGTTATACGGACAAGGCGATCGATATGGTTTTGCTCCACTGAATTAAAAGATCGAGAGATAAACATATCGAACGTACTGACTCTCGAAGCCATCAGAGTGTGTAATAGGTAAGGTTAGGATTGTAAAATATGTTGCTGCATGGAAAAAATGTTTTAGATCCCTCGTGTTCTGAGAGGGTCTATTTTTATCAACTAGAAAGGAGAGATTGAAACCTATTTAACTTAAACGCAACGCTAACCTTGAAAGACACCGATCGCGTAACCAAAGATCAAATAACCTTATATAGTTCATTGTACTAGAACTTACTGTGAGACTACGTAATGGACGAGGCTTTCATAAACGAAAATGTTTGAAGAGCAAGCAGGCAAAAAGATCCAAAATATGCCGGGACTAACCTCCACTGCGGTTGTATGCATCGATCAAACGTGACAAATTTTTCGTTTCGTTAGAGACGTGCTAGTTATTTCAACTGCAGCGTACCTAATTTCTATTCCATTAAGCTTTTTGCCTAGTGCTCTTCTTTTTTTACAAGAGCAATAAGCAGGTTTTCAGACTAAATATTAATTTACCTAACATCGTGTTTCCTAAGGTCAGTTTTTGTGTCAGGCGAATTTTCCGACCCAAATTGAAACAGGCAAAGATTAACAAGATAACAATCAACCTGTTGTTAATGTGCCAAAATAGGCAACTTTTCACTCCAAGAGACAGATTATTATCAAAAGCTAGAAGAAACTGCTTATTTAAGATGTATTAGGTCTCGTCTACCAAGAAGATTTCAAAGTATTTGCTTTCTAACTCCTACCTCTCCCTCAAACTACATTTGTCGTAATGCCTGTAAGCAAAAGTTTTTGCTTCCAGGTCGTCTGATAGATCGAACGAAAACTGTCGAGAAAGCAGTAGTTTGAAGGAGCGTTTTACTCCGTCTTCAGAATGACTAAAATACTAACGCTGTATATTGATGTCCGTTTACCGTTTGATTGTTTTTCTATGTTGCAACAATTTGGGACTGGTTTTACTGATCAGTCTTCTGTTGCAGTATTTCAGAACCTTGATTTCATGCGGCCCTACTTAAATCTGCTCATTTCTAGGTGGTTGTTAGAAAAGATATTCTCTTTAGTTGTACAAACTTCTTGCCAGAGATAAAAATGGTAGAGTTGAAAACTCTGTTTGAACGCTTCTAACTAAACCGAAATGTAACAGCGATTGCAATTCGATAAAATTCTCCCACCCAGTCGAAAGTTATGGCAGTGTGGAGACATCAGATATCAGGGGTCGGCCGCGACAGAATGGAAGTCAATCACAAAATGTTTACACTGATATTTAAACACATTCATCATGGTTCACATTATGTAATAACCATTATCGAGGGAATGCTGGATGTATGCTGTTTAGTAGTGTCAAGTGAACCAAGTTTTCAACTCAATAAAAGCGGCGTGATCTCGAGGTGTCGAACGAACTTACAGCGGGAGCATTATGATTCTCTCGAATGGTCAGGGTGGTGTGTTTCAGGCTTGTTCCATTACGGTTGACCTTCTCCCATAAGTACGTCGTCTGATGGATTTGGAGCACGCATATATTTTTGTTACATTTTAGTGTCAAAGCTAATCAGGCGTACTATTATCCTGTTGATTAAATACGTCAAAAAATCAGCGACCACAGTGCACATCAAAGCATTGAGTCTTCATGTTTTCAAAGCATGAGATCATCAGTTTTCTACTCGCACCAATATGCGGGTCAGTTAGTTATTTTGTATGTGAATTTCAGCATCCACTGTCCTGGTCATCAGTATCATACATGAAACCTGTTCCTATCACTTCAAGCGTTCCAACACCTATTTATCGCCCTGTTTATTGCTCATTTTGTACACTTCCAAAAGTTAGCCTGGCTGAAAGGTTGAAAGCAAAATATATGTGGGCAATGTTATGAGTACACTGAGCAACTCATTATTTTTAGAGTGTACGATTCTCCAGCCCTAGAGTTGACCCGGAAAACCTTCACCCCAGCGTTGACAACAAGCGCAGCAGAAAAATTTATTTCAGGGGTGGGATATTGTGACAGAGCTGTTCAGCTTCAAGCAAGTCAAATATTCACTGTAACTGTTTACTTCGCTCTGACTGTTGGGAAAAAGCAACTGGGTACATTAACATTGTGAAGCTAGTGAAACGGTTTCTTCACGTTGTTTAGATATATCCAGTCGAGACGTGAAGAGAACTTGTAGCAAAAACGCATGTTTTCGATGTTTCACCATTAAATTCTAAAACTGACCTCACAGAGAGTATCACAATGCAAGATAATTTTGTTCAGCTGACATATTCAGACCACCGTTATTTGAGTGCGAACACACCCATAGTGATGTATGCAATCAAGTCACGATAAAACAAATGTTAGTACACAGGAACATCTACTGGTAGCGAGTAATGTAATAAGGCGATAAGAATTGTGAAAGAAAGCGGCTATTGGTAAATGTCTTGCAGTCTGTTTAGCGGATTTCCTGTTCGTTTGCCAAATCATCAGATATGTTTAGTTAACTTATAGCTGTTAGTAATCCATAAGTTGAAGGGCAAACGAAATCATTAGTGATCTTGATCACCGATAGCATGAGGATCATAACTTCATCAGGCCGTCATGCCTAAGCCTTTGCGCCATGTTAGAAACGATACGACTAAACGCGTGTGAAAACAGAAAGCATACTTCAAAGACAAAATCTGACAAGAAGTGGTTCACAGTCCGTGGACAATTATCTCCACATGTGTAATAGGCCGCTTTTTGAAAAACAAGTCAGGGTAAATGATAAGTTAAATGAGTGCAATTACTGACCCAGAATGACAGGCATTTTGCGTATGTTCGGAGGACTCATTAATGAGCTTACAGGCTGCGGCGTTGTTGATCGTAGTGTATGTAACCACAGTCAGACATCAACACACGGTTGCGCCTTTGCTATGCTAATCAAAATTACCTTGGAAAATTAACCAGGCTCCTGGTGGTCGATTGCGAATTCCGGTGTAATTTGAAGATTTTGTTTTTCCTAGCTTAGCACACTGGTCTGCTTTCAGAAACCCATTCTCTCAGTATGCAGGGTGTAATGTAATCAGGTGGATTTTTTGTTGCTAATGCCCAGATGCGCAATTTCAATTCATGTCCGGTTGGGTTAGAACGTTTGTTTCGATAATGTCAAACAGAACGAGACAATGGGAGGTGGCAATCCAAATGTGGTGCCCCTGCCTGCACACTTAGGAAGTCAAGAATTTGGTGAAATTAGTTTCCGGTTATTTGCTGAAATACTTTCCATTATGTTTTTCCATAGTTACAGCTACCCAAAATCTGTTGGTTTCCAGATGGTTGTAGCTGTTTTCACTGTTTATTTGGTGCATCATATCGAGTGGCAGCTCATAAGAGTGTACAAACATAGAGACCCACCAAGGATTGTTAAGGTGTACAGCATGGGGTCTGGGACTCAAGCCCTAGTCTAAAATTTGAATTCTCACACAGGAGCTGTGAAAGACCCGAGGGCCTCCGACAAACCAAGTAAAAACTTATCATTACCCTATTCTAAATGTCACTATAGTTGTATGAGCGCCTCAAGACAGAAGTATTCATTGGCTGTCACAATTGTCACATTTTGCCAGCTGCCACAAACATTATCTTGTTGCCGCTCACTGACACCGCAACTCGAATAGTATAAATTCATACAGCGGATTTCACCCTGGCAAAACTTTTCTTCTAACCATGCAGCGAACGAAGGCTGGCGTTCACCCGTAAAAAACCGTTTGTTTTGTTAACAACCAGAAGTGCTCTCTCGACGAATAAATATGCCGGTTTTTGAGTACACCCTACTTCTCCGGACATGTATTTACCCCTCCAACAATAATAAATTCTGACGAGCTGGTGCCATTCAAGCAGGCTTATTTACCCTTAAGTGCTTGTCCTTGCTGTAATAGCAGAAACGCCTTCGGCGATCTACTACAAAAATGCCCGATTTTAAAGCCCTGCGTAGTTGAAGTTTCCCTGATCTAAAGTGCTCATGCGATCACTTATGGAAAATTCCATCAGTTATATATTTTTACGTTGAAATCCTTTAGATATATCACAATTATGCCTGGTTTGTGACCGTTCACACCGCCTCCCCTACCATCAGTTACTAAGTAATTTGTTTGTAATATATGCTAAACAGTACGATCACTACAACAGTTCTGAGAAAGGCCATCCCACATGGCTGGAAGATTGAGTATTACAGCTTCCTCGTGATGTTGTGTTCATCTCAAACCATTCATAGCAAATGATCCTCAGTTTCTTGCATTTCTTTTTCTGTCGGAATGAAATCTATAGGCTACTTTTGATTTGATTCCAAATATGCAAGCATCCACCGCGATATCAAAACGTGTACAGCAAACAGAAATTGCAAACAGTTTGCCACAGTAGTCACCAGCCAAATGACTGATAGTTTTTTGGACACTGCTGTGTCACATCAACTCATCTATCGCCAACAAATTGGACCTGATTTCATAATAGTATGGTACAAACACTAACGTCATGAAATATCTGGAATAAGTTATCCGTGCCAATTTTTCCGCTCGCTAGAATTTTAGAATTTCCAAAAGTGTCCCAGTAACAACTACTATCCCGTCAGTGATAACCGACCACCGTTGTGGAGCACGGCAAGAAACCACAGGTTGCAAAACTTACAACTAATATTTCCACCGATTTACACATATTTCACCTATCCCTCAATGCCCACCATCAAACTTCAGCTCGCTCCATTAAGCAAATCCATTGCAAGTAACCTCAATAAAAAATAAACCAACCGCCTTGAATCATCATCAAAAGCATTCTCACCTCAGCATGAACAACGTTAATATAAAGGAGTAACCAGCTCTTACTGTAATTACGCCAGAATTGCCAGATGTGCTACGCCAGCTGCCGGCTGATTGGACCATTATCGCTCGACCTTGAATTCAAATGGCTGATTTCAGTGACAACAGTACGCGAGAAAGCTTTCAGCGCTAGCGTTACTACAATGAGGGCAAAAGATGTGACATGTTTCTTACACATACACTAACCATCCAAAGACAAAGCAAAACGAACGCTTAGAAGCTAACAAGTTAGCAAGTATCAGAACATGAGGTAACAGGCAAAGCGTTTCCATTGGAATTCTCTGAGCAAATTTCTTCGCAGAGTAGCCATGTGTACTCAAAAATAGAACTTCCATGTCTACGCGGGAGTTTTGAGAGTGAATGCATACGCTGTCCAATTTTTTCCTTGCATCGGCATAATCTTGTCCATCTTGCAGCTGTTCATTGTCATTGATCATGCTAAGCATATTGAACCATCTGTATGTTTCGAAGCAGATAATATCAAAATTTCAGGTAGGGTGATCCCGGTTGGTGTTTGTAAAAATGATATTTTATGATGCGAATGGTGAGGGTCGCGAAAATAAGATGTGAGTAATATCACTGAGCATGAAGACTTTCAAAATAAAGTGTACTAGCATGCTTATCGGTGAAGTACTTCATTTCGTAAGCCACAGTCCATTATGCACTTGCTTATCGATATGAGATACGTTATTCAGTACAGAAAACGACCAGCGTGACATATTTATATATATATATATATACATATATATATATATATAAGACCCGAGCTCACATGCTAATGACGAGAGCGTCTGTTCTCCTGGCAGTAAACAAACCAATGTAACGAGAAAGTTGTCGAGGTAGATCGTGGTTAGTGTTATGCGAATTTCGAGTAAAACGAACAACCTAACAGTTTCATTGTCCTTATGCATACAGAAAAAAATAGAGTGTTGGAACAGTATGATACGCTTCTAGGAAGCTCTCTCCAGGTTTTCAGATAGGAAGATTTATTTTCTTTAATAGATGTTCGTATTTATTTGGATATTCAACAACGACTGTTAAACGTATGGGCGTTTACGAAGCCGAACATTTTATTCATCAGAACACCTGACTTAGTAAAATCATCAGATAGACTTTTTCTTCAGCTGTCAGTCAACACTAATGAGAATGGTGTGTGAGCCCACTGACGCAGATGGAAATCCAGTATCGGCAGTATACGGAAGCTCAGTGTAAAATGCGGTATTGAAGAAACATTAATATAAACAAGACAGATATTTCACAGAAAACACTACATGGAACAAAATTTTATTTTATACAAGACGGGTTTTTGAATAGTAGTGAAACTGTTTTCAAACATATTCCAGTTAACTTAGGAAAAGGCATTTAGTTTAAGATTTTTTACTGTCACCAACTTTCAAGGTTCAAGTAAACTGAACGCACTCCGGTTAAAATACTTCGGTTCGGTCTGAAACGGAATGGAATTGACACATTTTCCAAACATTTCCTTGTTAATTATTCGTAATGAAGTGATGTAACAGCGAAAGGTCGAACTTATACTTCAAGCCGCTCGGATTCTGCTTCACTCTACGTAGTTACGAAATATGTTATCAGTGGATACATATACTACCCTAGAATACTGTGCTTCAGAAGGATAACAACTGAACGCTTGTCGTTTTAATAGACCATACTTGTAGATTTTGATTTACCGGCCTAAAAACTGTGGTGAACACTATTGGTATTTTCATCTGCATGACGTAGACTTTTGGGTACATATTACGAAATAAACGCAGTAATTCAAGCGTCATAGATTCGGAACATTTTCACATGCATATGAATAATACTGAAGTGTGATATTCATTCCAGTACCCGCCATGGTAAGGTTGTACTCCGCTGACGAGCTGTAGTGGACTTTCTGTACGAATGAGGTGGTTTTCATCAAATGCGACTGATGTTCAACGTGAAACGAGTAATACTGCTTATTCAAAATTTACAACTAGGAAAGTTATAAACTGGTCCATATATACAAATTTATATAGTTTAGTTTTGAATGCACGTAGTGAAGCCACAATGAAACAGTTGATTTCTGCATATCAAAACTTTCACAGGATCAATTGATTGGTAATGCGAATTTTACGGCCAAATAGACATTTTTTGCCCTCCTACCATGTTGCATTTTTATTTCTCACCTAGAATCTGACCAACCACAAAAAAACGGTAGGGAAACTACACTAGAATTTATCTCAATGAAACTTGTACTTTCCAAAATTATTACTGCCTCTTGTGTTGGCTGATATAGATTTGTGCTGCAATTCTGCTGACCGCTGACAAAGTTAGTCGATTTGATTCCATAACTGCAACGGACCAGATAGGCAGAAGCAAATGTGGTCCCTGGATAGAGTTATCTGCTGTTATCGTACCACCTCAATAGTATGTGTGCTAAGTCCGTGTAAAATTTCTGTCACGCGTTTTCGTGAAATTTTGCCCGAAGGCATTCGTTTTGATCAAACTTTTAAAGGTCACTCGAACTTATCATCTTGTGGAAAGCTCTATTATTTGGAATCTACGCTAAACAGTTCTGGAGTGTAAACGTAAATCAGACGAACTTACCTCAGTTGGAAACTTCAAATAAACAAAATATGTAAACGGTTATAGTAAACGTTAGACTCGTTGGCTAATGTCAACTGGTACGAGGTTGCTTGAGTGCTCTTCGGTTGACTCTTGCTTCCTGAACTCAAACATGATTCTGGATGAGCTATTTTCTACTTTTTGTCCGGCAGTAATACTCTCTTTTTCGCTGAGTACTCATATTTCAACTGTACATACTTCATCAAGAACATACTGACATTTAATATAAGAATGTACAAAAAATAAGCAAGGAGGAAACTAACAGGATTTGCCATATAGTCGAGAGGTGAATTGGAACCTGGAAAATGGAAGATGTCGATCTACTCTAATGGAAAATGAAACAAAATCATCTTGGAAAAAAGCAAAAGTTCAGAAAACTCTAAGAGTCTATTGAAAAAACCACTTCTAGGAAGTCGAACAGATCACAGCATGACATAAACACTAGGATGTGAATCAATCGGGTTCAAAAAACTCCACTGTAACTCACCAAGTTTGATTGCACTGATTGTCTCAATAGAGTAAATAACTATAAACTTTTCGAAAGAACAACTCTGATGGTTGAAGTTTGTCCATCTGTGTGTTAAATAATACAGCAGGAAACATTTCCTGGACAAAGTCAAAGATTTTGCTTACTTACACTAGGGCCAGTCTTGAACATACGTGAGAGCGTTGGTGAAATATAATCATACGTTGCTCTAGCAGGCTTAGTTTCGACTCATTACATAAACAATATACAGTAAACTGTAATCCGTGGTAGCCTTGTTACCCGGAATACTAAACCAATGCTTATTAAAACGTGTGACAAAATGTCTTCGGAAAAAATTCCACATGCGCAGAGGATATCCGAGTAGATATTCTCAAAGTTGACCAACCGAAATTACTGAGCCCAAATGGTCAGCTCCAATATGCATTAACGGTCCTTGGATGAAAAATAAGAAATAGCAAATCAAGTTTTCTCAGCTTCTCGAAGTTCATTAGAAAACAGAGATTTTGTAATTATACCGCTTTTGATTAGTCACTGAACTTATAGTAAACGGCAGTTATAGCGCTGTGCCACTTGTTAGGGACTCCTGGATCAACAGTTTCGGCATGTCGCTCCTGAATAAGTCTTAGCAACAATACATCTTCTTAGCCCAAAAATAATTACTCTTTTTCACTTTACTGAAGGCCGATTAAAATAACGTCGCCAAATGGGCTGTTCATTCACCATTTTTGAGTTCGAAGAACGACCCTGATTACACGTAATCGCTATGATTTGCTGAGACTAAAAATGGATTGATGTTTATTTGATTTTGATGAGTCTTCAGTATTTACAATAGTATTATTTGCGAGAGCAGAAAATTTTCTTTGAACGCGTGTACACTTAATTGTCCCTGATAGACCACTAATATTTTTCTATCTGTTTTGCACTGGAGTAAATTGGGTCCAACATATTTTAAACGCTTTCCAGCTTGAAGCACACATCTCAAAAAGACTTCCACCGCCTTTAAAATGTTTTTCCTATAGAAGATAGTGTAGCGAACACTCATTCTGAGAGCATACCACCAGTTCTGATTAGTGTAAACAAACTGCCAGGGTGGTTGGATTAATGGTTTTCTGTGCTTTATTTACAAGCAAATTATTCACCACTTCTAACATTTCTTTACGATGAGTATCGAATAAAACAGACACAAAGTTTGTCTCGCAAACGTTTTTGGGAAGTTTGGTATCAGGTGTCGATGGCATATTTTGTATAGAGGGAATTACTGGTTAACCAACATGCTGGAACTGCAAGCAATACGTTTCACAAATCTTCCACAACTGCCAAGGAAACCACGACAATTCTATGTTCTCAAGGTCACTGAGTAATTTAATGAAAACGGACAGCTATTCCTGTGCCCAATATGGATTATAGTTTCGAGAATTTACACTCTTGATAGTAATGTGCTCTTCGTTTGTACTACTTCTTTCAAACTGAAGAAAGGTATTTCCCACAGCTATTACTATTTTCAGTAAAGCTCAAGTGCAGAAAATGCAGTGACGTTTTGGCGCACAAAACAACAGTTTAAGTTTCACTTTGGAACCAATCCCCACTAACTAAAAACTGATCAAAACGACTGCACTCTACAACGCTATTTTTAAAACGGAAGTCAGTAATACGTTTTTCAAACGTTTCTTCTGTGAACTGAAGTTAGATCAGTATTGAAAAGTTTGAGATAAATGCGTTCGTATTCACTTTCCGCATAACGTTTCATAGTAATTTTTTTTCGACGAGTGCCAATATTAATCTACAACAAATATTTCACTGGCTCACTAAGCACGTGTTCATTGTATGTAATAGTCGATGCATATCATAATGATCTATACAGTTCCTAGTTGACGGGTGAGATCAAGATTTACCGAATTGTACTCTGTTGTTATTGCGTTTATTTACTGTTAGAATTGACCTAATAAATTATGTATATATTATCATGCAAGACACTTGTAATCTGCACTGTGCCATGAATGATGAAAATAATGGCAAATCTAGCAAATGTGTGCAATATTATGTTCTATGAATTAACCGAAAACATGTTTGCGCACTTTAATAGTCCGTGATATTTTGTACATGTGTATCTACGTCAAGCATAGGTAAATTTGCTTCAGAACTTGGAGTTTTCTTGTTTACGTATGTCAGACTTTCATCCGTAAAAAATATGTTTTCAAGTTGGTGTAAAAAGCCATTGTTTTTAACCAAAGACCTTTCAACTGAATTGATGTGCACAAGTTTAATAACGGTATTTTCAAAACGAATGTTCTACTAAGAGGCAAAATATGTAGCCATAATGTTAGAATATTTGTAGCCACTTTTGTACTTTCGGTCACAAGTTTCAAATTTCTACCCAAACGGACATTAGCTGGCTAGACTATAATAAGAGGTTATTTAATTGTCTGTCATTCATATTATGCTTGAGAGCCAGCTCACAATTTTGATGGCTTCATTCACTCAATACTCATTGGAGTATAAAACGATTAAAACGAACATTCCAAAAAAGATGTTCTAGAATTTTTGTGCATCTATCACGTAATTTCTCAACAGTTCATAAAGAGAGGGTTAGTAATCCAAGCAACAGTGATGCCACGTTTTTTAGTAAACAAGGATCAAATGAATTCAGTGAATCTAAATAACGAAGGTCTGGAAAAGACGTGTATCATGTATTGTCAACTATTTGCGCATCAGACACAGCCAATTACAGGAAATATTAAGCTGTAAATTAAACCCATAACGACAGAACAAATTCCATCGGGAGTAAAAGTCAGACGCAACATACGGATTCCATCTCAAGGTAACTAGGGTGACAACCTTCATATTTTTATTTAAAATAATAATTTACCTTCGTTTCAACGAGCACCAGCATTTAGGAATACCCGTCGCCTGATCTGTCGCACAGTAACTGAAAGCATTTTAAAACCGAGCTGTCTTAAGGTTGAGCCTGCAGCATTTTCGATGAAACGTCTTTGTAGTTCATCCATTCTAACACAATCTGAATTACAGGCCTGGTTGGATCCGTTGTATTTGTGACACAGCAAACAGCCAAAACGTTCCGTCGTTGATACCCAAAACTTGAATTTGTTATAGTACTCACAGTGTACCTCTTGTCTCTTTTTAGCGGTTGAGAGGCTTAGAAGAGTAAACTGAGACCAAGTGTCCCAGTATCTGTACGTTTTCTCCGGCAAGTATTGACAAAACTGTTGACCATAAGGAATAAATGTTAGGCAATTTGAGCGTTACTCAATCTGGCTACACAGTTGACGTTCGTTTTGAAGGAGGTATCTACAAACCTTCATATTTACAGCATGCCCTTCAAAGTTGAGAACAAAACGGTAATTTCCGAAAAAGGCCAATGATTAGTTTTTGGTTTACTAAGTGAAAAATGTATCGAGCTTCACTGGATTTATAAGGGGACACTGCTTTGCCGGCTATTGTCTTGGTTCTTGGTTATCCGCGTTCGATCTTATTTATTAAACATGTACCAACAAACTGTTCGTTTGAATAATTGAACTGAAAAAGCTAAATTCATGTCAATGAATATGCGTATACTTGTTTGCATGTTAACACTTGGCAGGTTAGACAAATATAGTATGACAAAAGTCGGTTTAATTATTCGTGAATATTGATATGTTCCACATGTAAAGGAAAGTAAGTTGCCCGTCTAGAATGATTTGAAGAGAATGACAGTATTTGCGGTGGTTCTATTCATCAGTAAATTGCAGGTCTTCTTGTTAGGTAGTTTTTCCTACATAGCTAGTAGTGTAGTCATCTTAATGGGAGATGAATATGATCAGAATTAACTTGGTGAGCTTCAACCTGGATACTTTTTGTTCGACGTGACATTCTAATCTCGTTGTTTGGTACAGCATAATGGGCCGTTCCTTGGAAAATCTTAATAAATTATACTACCCTTAGTAATTCAGTTGCAAAAGTGACTGCTGTTTAGGCATATTAAGCAGGCATCTGAACTGAAACGGTTAGCCGATTGTGAACAGTATCAAGATATTTATTTGTTGATCGCGATTTCAAAGTGACATACCCTCATCAGCATGCGTTTCCCTGTAATGTGTTTATATATTTGTTCAACTGTTCGTTTCAAATCATGCTACTAACTTGTTACACAGGTCACTGTTGAAGTGCGCGTGGTTTTTCTGAAAATTGGAGAGATTGATACTCTGAAAGAGTTATACTATGCCGATGCGTTTATCCAAGCAAAATGGAGAGAGCCAAAATTGGATGGCCGAACAACCGAGGTAACTCACACCATCTATTCGATTACTTGTGAACATTAATAGAAGTTTGCTTTTGAAAATCAAGGAGTCACTTCAGTTGGCTTGGCAACATTTCATCCTGGTTGTTACTTCTGACCGTGCACTAGTTTCGGTTGACTTTGAAATTCGTAATTCTCGGCAGGTGCCATAAATACACGAAATTTTAACCGGCATGTCAATGAGTACTGACTAAGTTAAATTATTTCGACCTGAAAACAGCTTAATTTAGCTCTAAATTAACCAACCGAATTTGTTAAATCTGGACTGGAACCGTGTGTTAGCATTTCGGCGTAAATGTTAGGTTGTAAAATGTCGTATATAAGTGCGCAGTGATAAATGTCAACGGAATCTGCATAAAATGGCTGAAAAGTTCGTATCTTTTGGACGTAAAATATAACTGTTCAGATTCCATCTGTTTATTGATTATGGAGATTAGGGAGCCCCAAAATTCAAAACTGGTGTAGAAGGTTTTGACACCTCTGATACACAAATATAGATGGTGCATTAATTAAGCTGGTTGTCACAGAAATCTAGAGGGTTTCATTTGCCCATTGACTGAAAAATTTATAGCCGTCACCTACGGAAAGAGACGACAATTTGACCATTCTTTCGCACCGATCATACGAACGTCGCTTCTGTTTAACGTTCTGCGTCTTCGTTAATGCGAATATAATAATGACCACTGCCAAGTAAACGGGTTTTTGTTTATTACCCATGTCTTTAGACTTGCTGATCTACTGTCCATCCAAATATATTTCTCTGGTAGAGAAAACCTGAAAAATTTGAACTTTACTAGTGAACACACTGTTTGTTAAAACGTTTGCTATTAAATTCTCCGAAGGAGGGTTTATTCCGAGCACATTACAGCTTGTTCCCGTCAATAGTGATGCACTTGTTTTTTAACGTATTGAACCCATCCTCTACTGCGATAACTAAACGTGCTCACTTATTCCTGACTTGTTGAGTCTATGACGGAACACGAATCCACTGAAAACTCCTTTTGCAACATTGTTTTGATGCTTTTTCTGACCGCGGTATATGATCACCACAATTCAGCCCAATCAAAAATGACACAAGAAGGAAAATAAAGTAACCGGTTCTAATCAC
Source organism: Paragonimus heterotremus (assembly GCA_013368495.1). Taxonomy (NCBI): domain Eukaryota; kingdom Metazoa; phylum Platyhelminthes; class Trematoda; order Plagiorchiida; family Troglotrematidae; genus Paragonimus; species Paragonimus heterotremus. The sequence goes on along the minus strand of LUCH01003182.1, from coordinate 1,539 downwards.
ATCACAAACGTGGTAGAAAATAGTGTGTGACAACATGCTTTATGTTGTACCGTTAACACCAATGTTCGAAATTCTTCAACAATTTACAGAAATTATTTTCACGCCTACCTCGTAGTAAAGATACTGTCACAGTTCAGCGTATGTTACAAATCATGATCGTTGTATCTGTTCCTTCTAATTCGCGTAATCCTGCCGATGAATAGGACACCTTTTTGTGTTGGTGATATCATATTTTAAGTTGCTTCTACACAAACGACAAAATGAAATGTATACTAGAAAATATTATGTAATTCTCACGGTTATTTAAAATAAGTCTAAACATTATGTATTGAACTTAACATGGTAAAACATATTTTTTGATACACCTCCAAATTCTTTTGGCACAAATGCCTCCCATCGACTGTACTTTCCTCAAGCCTGCGTTACAATGGCGGCTTGTTGAAGAACATCAGTGGAACTCATTCCATACATCAGTTTCCCCTATCTACCCATCAGACAAAGTTGCAAGGTGATAGATTACTACATCGTGGGTGCCACTCACTATTACAACTACGTTTTACCAAGCAGTTCGGAAATGATTTCATAAACCACGAGTAAACTTCTACTTATTGAAACAGAGGTCAATGCTGTCTAAAAGTAAGCTTTTGCTGGCGTTTCGTTTTAATCACACGGGCCAGACATGTCAACTGAATATTTTCTGGCGTTATTCTGAATGTAAACTGTAGAAAGAATAAACGGACCAACGACCTTTTTACTGGACATTTTAAATCAAATTGCCATTACTTGTAGATGATAGTTTGTTATTGTCTGAAAACAAGTAATGTTTACGTCCCACAAAACAGGACTGGAACAAAACAACCGCCCATGTGATGGCATTGCTGTATCGACCGATACATAACCTTAGAAGATAGTCGTTTAGTAGCAACTTAAACCAGACCTTTTGGATACACGCCAAATTTATCTCAATGAAATCTGAGTAGATAATTCTACGACCTTGGAAGTGGTTGCATCTGTTTGAAAGGGCTCTCAAACATTTTTTTCGTTGACTATTGGTTCGGTCGTAGTCAAACTGCGATAACATTGTTTCTGGTAACTAAAGCGCCTTACGCTACGACTACCAGGACAAGGCTCCAGTTATCGAACTCGAGGCCAAGTAAACTGAGGGAATCTTGCGTTATTTTATTGAGCTGCAGGCACAGCGGCACTAGACTTATCACAAAACTCAAACCTACCGGGTTTGTGAAGGAGGATTTCTTTCGTCTAAAGCCCATTCCATTTAAATCTAACTTACACAAAGAAAGTTGCGCCAACACACAACAATTAAAGAGACTCATATGGTCATATACGTATATGGAACAGAAACATTTTCATAATCACATTTGTTTTTGTGAAGATGTGTTTGCATTGCTCCCCATAGTTATCCCCCATCATTGTTTTGCGGCTTTTGTCGGCGAAGGAATGGTTAACGTGTAAAACTAGTAAAACGAAGTGTTTGACTCTGAAGGTTTTATGCGCCCCATTTCCTGTATAACGCTGGAA